>JAJOOR010000907.1:0-99302 GCA_036250505.1 Solanum acaule | reverse complement strand
AAAAATAAAAATTTGAAATTGAAAATATTTTTTAAAAACAAACTTAAATTTTGTTTTTGGAGGAGGGGTGGGGGCTATGGGGGGGTGGGGTCACGAGTAGGGGTAGGGGTGGAAAAATTAAAATTTGAAATTGAAAATATTTTTTAAAAACAAACTTAAATTTTTTTGGGGGAGTAGGGGGGGTCGAGGATAGGAGCTGGGATGAAAATAAAAATTTAAAATTAGAAATACATTTTAAAAACAAACTTAAAATATATATTTTTTTGGGGGTGGGGGGTAGGGGTGAGGGTGGGGTAAAAAAATTAAAAATTGACGTTGGAAATATTTTTTTTAAAAAACTTAAAATTTATTTTTTTCAACCAAAAAAATTGATTTTTTCAAAAAAAAAAATTGTAATTTGAAGTTGGAGGAGAGTTTTGAAAAATGTTTTCCTTAATTTTCGAAGGAAAGTCATTTTCCTTAAATTTGAAGAAAATGAGTTGATTTGGAAAACATTTAACCCAACCAAATAATGAGAAAAATTGGAAAACACTTCATACCAAACACACCCTTTACAACAGTAGTGCACTTTTAGTCAAACCCAAACTTCCATCACTTTTTTAAAGTTAGATATAGTTTCATCATCTTCAGAAAACAAAGAAAAAAAGAAGCATTGAATCACACCATCAGGGTATGTCCACTGAATGCGACTATATATATGTTCGGAAAGTTTAATTTCAATGATATCATAACCAGTGTGGACCACAGTAGATCAGATCCAGTGTTGAGTTTGTACATTGGCAAACCTACCTTGGCAATCTACAAACTCAACAACAGAGTTACGTTAGTGACCCAAGTAGAAGGTTGCTAGAGGGGTGATACGAAAGTTACTGCCTAGGAGTTTTCTATAAGTATATGCTTTATGTGGCGGAGTTTGAGTTTAGAGAGTTAACCAATTTATTTGACCATGAAATTTTATTATTTTTTAAATAACATTTATATATTTGAAAACTATGTTACTACATTTAGAATTAACAATAATTGATAATTCAAAATATTTAAAAGATTATAAAAAAATATATATACAATTTGTTTTTATTTATTTTTTTGTAAATCTCAAAATTTGAAAAATATAACATAAATTAAAACTAGTAAGTTATAGCTAGAAAATGGGGAATATGACAATATCTAACAAAAGTGTCATTGCCGGCTCAACATTAAGAAAACAACCGAAGTTTGTAAAAGGATCAAAAGTGCTCTACTATTATATATATAAATATAATATAAAGGACTATTTGAAAGAATCTCATTTGGCTTCGCTATCATGGTAAAAAAAAAAAAACTCTCTCCTATTATTAAAAATTAGGAAATGCGGAACTTTTTCTCTTTTTTAAAATGTCTTTGTGTCACGATTCAGACCATCGTGATTGGCATCCATACTAACCCTCCGGTGGGAGAATCATTACTACAAACCAAACTAACAAATTTTATAAAAACTAAGGCATTTAAAGTTACGGAAGCATATTTAAATGACAATAAAAATGGAGTCTCCATAAACTCCAAGAGTTTAAATAAACTAGCCAAACTAATGCGGAAGAACAACCCCTAGAACCTGAAAGTCAATGTACCAAAACTCTACTAACGGCAAGCCTAAGAACAAGGGGTACAACCCCGAAACTAAACAAGCACCTTAAACAAATAGTCTGAGTCCAAACAGAGTGGACTTAAACAAGAAAGATTCATGGCAGCCCGAAAGAAATGGCTCACCCTTGAATTTGGCCATGCTCAATAGTCACCTAGTTGTGGTCTATCAATAGCCACTTGAAGATGTCATGTACTCAACAAAGAACAAGCAAGTGCAATATTAGTACACAACCATAGTGTACTGGAAGGATCACGCGGCTATCCCAATAAGTGTAACATACATTAGTCAATACAACAATATAATCACATGCACATATCGAACATATACAATATCATCAACATATACGAACAATGAACAACTTCACGATTCTTACATATCACAGTTATATCAATTTAGATTAACATACCGCCTTCCAATATCAATCATAATTAGATATGAACGAACTCATCACAAGTAGATACACAACACAATTCAATGGTCCTCTCATGGAACTCAATTCAATAGTCCTCTCATGGAACCCAATTCAATAGTCCTCTCATTGAAATCACACCCAAACAGTTAGCATACCGAAACGTGGTATCTGATCCCATAATTATGCCGGAACGTGGCAACTGATCCCATAGTTATTCCGAAACGTGGCAACCGATCCAAGTTAGTTATGCCGGAACGTGGCAACCGATCCATTCAACACACCACAATCACAATCACAATAACAAGTATATCATCAAGATCATACATTTAAGTCATGATTTCATGGCAATCATCATTCATCTATCTCATTTACAACAAGTGTGATCAACATTGCAACATTTATACATATACAAGTATCATAATGAAGCAAGAACAAACATACATCACACAATCATAGAATCACAACCATCACCTACCGCGAAACAAGCTTGAAACCCTAAGAAACTTGATTTTTCCCTTTCCGGATTTGTTCTGCTTGTTCTTGGTCTACAAACAATTAATATAATACGGGAATCAATAAATGATCATTAATTACCCAGATTACTAACAATTCTATGAACCCTAGATCAAACTCATGATATCAATTATCTCATTTAGGGTTGTTTCCACCATATAATCTATAACAAAATCCTCCCCCATCAATATTCACTCATTCTATTACGTTCTACGAATTGAAAAACGAATTCGGGGAGTAAAAAGCTTACATTTAGCCTCAAGCATGGTGAAAACGAGTAGGAGTCGCATGAGATTCGTTCCTTAGCTCTAAAAATTGAAAAGTGCCAAATAAGGTCGTTTAAAGGTTTATTTACGACTTTAAGTCGCGTCGAACCTACCACAGCGGCCTTCACCCCGCTGCAGCGGCCCTGCTAGAGCGACACCAATCCTGCTAAAGCGGCTTGCACGGAACCAGTGAGCTATTTAAAGAATTCCAAGACCCCCATTTCAAAACACACCGCTAACCAACGACGATCAGAAAATACCCTTTACGCTAAGATCGATTTCGGGAGTTATACTCGCCCGAATTCAATTCTGTAAAGTTGTACGGGTTCCTTAATGAGTTATCTAACTACTCATGTAATCAAAATCATAATTAACTACCCCGGTTGTTACTAGATTTCCCTACACCTTAAAGACTCTGATTTCGTCCAAATCTGGACTATGCTAGGAAATCTCAAGTTACTACGAAAAAGTTTTCTAGCCCCAATTCTTTCTCCATTGGCTTTTCTCTAATGATGGAAATCAGGTCGTTACAATAGATACCAATTTACCCATAACTCGTCCCCGAGTGATCAACTAGGAAAGATTGGATGAAGTAAAGGTAGAGTAGTATCTGAATCGTCGAATTCTCATAAGCAAGGTGGTACATGTAGACCCACTAAAATATTTTAACAACTCCAAGACAACACCAATTATGTCGTTCAAAATAATCAATTCTTTCCAATCTTCTCACTCAACCAAAAGAACATCGCAGGATTTGGTACCCCTAATCCACCACTAGGGATCCACCCACAAAAGTGAAAACACACGAGAGCATAGCTAGTGAATTATACTCATAATACTAACCACCATCATAAGAACTTCGACCATTTACCTTATTATAAACCAACACTTTTAAATGAAACCTTTCTTAGGTACTTTAACAATCAATAGTAGTAAAATTACGACTCAATCCAGGTGTAAGTCCTTTCAAATGCTCAATACCGGATACAATTGATCATTTCTCACCTTGCCAATTCATACCTTGACAAAATACATCACCACGAATGTAGACTCACAATGAAAAATCTGAATTGTAATTTCTACCATATAACACAATCCCTTTCTCTATGAACATTAGCTTGTACGTTGAAGATTTTTATGAATTCATGGATCTTCGTTTATCATTGATCGCATCTCCATCGATCTTACCATATATTTCGCTAAAATTTCAATCATACTCATTACTAGACTCAAAAACAAAATCAAGCACTTGTTATCACACTCAAGCTAATGTCCGCACACTTCTTTCTCAAGTCTTTTTCGATAGTTTTTGACCCATCTGATGGACTTGTGACACTATTACCATAGCCACACAAAACGAATGAAATCACGTGTCTTTGAACCCAATTACCTACCCCTCTGAAGATATCCCTTTAGCCTTTGTAATCAAATAAAATATTCTTGCTCTCGCCTCTCTCTAAAGGTTATACTACATTTCACTATATTTTTCTTCATTATAACTCTAGCTCTTTCAAATTCATTCGAGTGGTGTCCCACCCTCTCTTAAAACTTTCCATACAACCACGTTACTCACCAATTATTAGAAAACCACGACCTTGGATACTCGCAAGTCGTAATTACTATACAATTTTTGCTTAATCACCAATCTCATTATATAGTTGCATCCCATCATAATCCATCACGAACTCATACCACTATTACACTCGATTAGCCCTGGCTATCGCTACGAAGTCAACCTTTTCATCGACATGACACCTCGTACTCAGGTATACCCATCAAATTCAAAAGGCTAATCCAATTTTATACACATTTACTTACTAAATTGTTCAATTACCTTCAACCAAGTATACTCAATGGGACTTTCTTTATCCATAAGCTTGTCATTTCGGTATCAATCCATTCATTTATGGCTTAAGATAAAATCATCAGTCTTCATACTACCCTTCTTCTTCTTAACAAACAAGACAGGAACACCCCACGGGGAAGCACTAGGACGGATGAAACCTTTATCAAGAAACCCTTGGATTTGAGTTTTAAGCTCTCTCAATTCTGACACCACCGTAATAGACTCAATAGAGGGGGATTCAACCTTAACATCCCGAATATGAGTCAATTACGCCAAACAATCTTGTCCCACCAGTTTCCTTGCCCAAATGGAGGATATGGTCTTAGCTAGCTTAAGCTTGTACACCCCTTCCCACTCTAATCTTTCCTTACCGGGGATCTCTAGAGTTACTGACTTAGTATTACAATTAAACCCGGTATAATAGGGGGACAACCAAGTCATGCCTAAGATTATATCAAGTCAGTCATATCTAGCATAACCAAATCAACCCAAATCTGAAATCCATAACCACAACAGGACAACACGATACACATGGGTGACTATGACTAACTCTTCAACTGGGGTAGAAACATGGATGGGGGAATCAAGTATATCACAAACCACATCAAATCCCAAGGCAATTGAACTAACACATACGAATAAGTAGAACCCAGATCAGTCAAAATAATAGCCATTCGGGCACATACAAGAGTAACTCTTGTGACCACTGCGTCACACCCTCAAACTCGATCTTATTCGGAAAACATAAAATTGAGCCATGTCCTCTTGACGAACAACCTCCTTGCCTGGTTGCACTATTCCTCTACCTGCATTACCATTTCCCCGGCCTCCATAGCCTCGCTGATTTCCTCCTCATATGCCCAGGTTCTCCACAATTTTAACACACCTTATAACTTATATTTGATTGTTGAACACTAAATTAGATCGTGGGGGTTAGTTCGGGTACGATTTGGGGTCCATAATTGTGACTAGGGAAAACGTGGGAGATAGGGCTAAGGTTCTGTCTCACCATGTCCCACTCTGGTGGGAGGAATCCCGTACTAGCGGCCTCACCTTGCGGGAAAATCCCACCCAGCGACCATAGCAGAAACAGAATCCCTATCAACAATTTTTCTGGGTTCTTTTCCATTCCCAATTTCCCCCAAAGGTTCCCAGCTATAACACAAACATTTTTAGAGAAAAAACCTTTGGCTAGGACAATCATTGTCTACCCCCGGTCAACCCAACGAAGTACGCACTTTAGAATCCTTTACATCGTTTCAACACTACCACACACGATACACCCAGACTCTCACACGGTTATCAGTCGGTCTCAACGCATGTCCAGATTTCTCGCTTATGAACCACATCGTTATTTATCTAGACCATTGCACCTAATCTCATGATGACTTTCTTTTCACAATAAGTTCCACGACACTCAAGCGGTTACAACTGGCATAATTTCAACATGTAGGCCAGCACATTGCACATATCAACATTCAGACAAGCTACATTGGGCACATAATCATATCAAAGCATTCAAGTAATACACCCTTCACTTTCATAGTTAATTTCAGACAACTAGAAGCACACATTCACCGTTCCAAGTTACAACTCGCAGACAAGTCCAATTTCTTTAATTACTTCGTTTCATAAATGACCATCAGACATGCCTTATACGGTCCCTAAGGCTAGATACCAATTGGAACCTTCTCAGTTCCAATTAACTTGCTTGTGTCCTTTTAGCCGGGACTACGACATCTAGTTCACTTCGTTGAGATACCAATTAGAATCGAGAGATACCAATTGGACTCAACTCATACCACAAGCGACAATAGTAGCTAGCGAGCCCCATAAAACTGATAATTTCAATCATAGAACTTGGTCAAACCCAATTCTTAACCGCCTCAATCTTTAACTGATGGTAACCAAACCTTAAATCAATCTTAGAGAAAATCAATGCAGCTTGCAATTGGTCAAAAAGGTCATCTATCTGAGGCAATGGATACTTATTCTAAATGGTGACCCTATTCAACTATCGGTAGTCTATACACATTCTCTCTTGCTAGTTATGGTGTTACCATTTTTGTTGCTCTAGTTCGGACCATAGAGTGAAGGAGGAAAGATACCAATTTGTATCACCCAGATACCAATTGCATTCAAGTCATAGCACGAAGGAGTAGAAAGAAGTGAGTTTTTCCTAAAGTCCTATAGCCTCTCGAAGAAAAGTATGGACGTCATCGTACCGTTCCGCAAGACTCTACTAGACTCGTTTTGGTACAATGAGATCAACGAACCTAGGCTTTGATACCAACTTTATCACGACCCAGACCGTCGTGATTGGCACCCACACTAATCCTCCGGTGGGAGAACCATTACTACAAACCAAACTAACAAATTTTATAAAAAACTAAGGCATTTAAAGTTACAGAAGCATGTTTAAATGACAATAAAAATGGAGTCCCCATAAACAAGAAAGATCCATGGCAGCCCGAAAGAAATGGATCACCCTTCCGGTCATGCTCAATAGTCACCTAGCCGAGGTCTATCAATAGCCGCCTGAAGATGTCATATACTCAACAAAGAACAAGCAAGTGCAGTATCAGTACACAACCACAGTATACTGGTAGGATCACGCGGCTATTCCAATAAGTGTAACATACATTAGTCAATACAACAATATAATCACATGCACATATAGAACATATACAATATCATCAACATATACGAATAATGAACAACTTCACGATTCTCACATATCACAGTTATATCAATTTAGAGCAACATACCGCCTTCCAATATCAACTGTCATTAGATATGAACGAACTCATCACAAGTAAATACACAATACAATTCAATGGTCCTCTCATGGAACCCAATTCAATAGTCCTCTCATGGAACCCACACCCAAATAGTTAGCATACCGAAACATGCTATCGATCCCATAATTATGTCAGAATGTGGCAACCGATCCCATAGTTATGCCGGAACGTGGCAATCGATCCAAGTTAGTTATGCCGGAACGTGGGAACCGATCCATTCAACATACCACAATCACAATCACAAGTATATCATCAAGATCATACATTTAAGTCATGATTTCATAGCAATCATCATTCATCTATCTCGTTTACAACAAGTGTTATCAACATTGCAACATTCATACATATACAAGTATCATAATGAAGCAAGAACAAATATACATCACACAATCATAGAATCACAGCCATCACCTACCTGGAAACAAGCTTAAAATCCTCAGAAACTTGATCCTTCCCTTTCCGGATTTGTTCCGCTTGTTCTTGGTCTACAAACAATCAATATAATACGGGAATCAATAAACAATCATTAATTACTTGTATTACTAACAATTCTATGAACCCTAGATCAAACCCATAATCACAATTATCTAATTTAGGGTTGTTTCCACCATAGAATCTATAACAAAACCCTCCCCCATCAATATTCACCCATTCTATTACGTTCTACGGATCGAAAAATAGATTCGGGGAGTGAAAATCTTACCTTTAGCCTTAAGAATGGTGAAAACGAGTAGGAGTCGCATGGGGTTTGTTCCTTAGCTCTAAAAATTGAAAAGTGCTAAATAAGGTCGTTTAAGGGTTTATTTACGACTTTAAGTCACGTCGAACCCGCCACAATGGCCCTCACCCCTCTGCAGCGACCCCGCCAGAGCGACACCAATCCCGCTAAAGCGGCTTGCACGGAACCAGTGAGCTATTTAAAGAATTCAAAGACCCCCATTTCACAACACACCTCTAACCAACGACGATCAGAAAATACCTTTTACGCTAAGATCGATTTCGGGAGTTCTACTTGCCCGAATTAAATTCCGTAAAGTCGTACGGGTTATTTAACGAGTTATCTAACTACTCATGTAATCAAAATCATAATTAACTCGCCCGGTTGTTACTAGATTTCCCTACACCTTAAAGACTCCGATTTTGTCCAAATCTGGACTAGGCTAGGAAATCTCAAGTTACTACGAAAAAGTTTTCTGGCCCCAATTCTTTCTCCATTGGCTTTTCTCTAACGACGGAAATCAAGTCGTTACACTTTGTACCATATGAAAAAAGGGGATGACTTTGAGTCTAAACTCAAAGATAAGAGATAATTTTGAGCTTTTCTTTCAAATATGTGTATATATATATTACGTTTGGTGTTTTTTTTTTTTTTTTTGTTATTATATGTTTGGGTAAGTTTCATTTAATATTTTTATTTTTTATTTTTATATAATAGATTTATATTTTATATATTTACCTTCCTAAAAATGTGTAATATTGATTGAAAATTTGAATATGAAAATGAATATTTTAATTAATAAAAATTTAAATTAAATTTTTTTTGTAATAGATGTTTAAACAAGTTTCTCTCTATTCAATAATCTTAATATCAAAAGTACATTAATACATGTCATTTATCGTAATTTGACTCTCAAAAGTATTTTTTAAAAAAGATTAAAGAAACACAATTTGCTTATAAAAAGCACTTTTCAAATGAATTAGCCAAACACAAATATATTTTTTTCAAAAGTATTTTTCTAAAAAGCAATTTTTTAAAAAAAACTTCTGAAATAAGCAGTTTGTAGCAGCAATGTCAAACAGACTCTAACATAAAAACAATAGATCACAAGAGGCATGCTAGCTTTAAAGCATTTTTGTGATTTTTTTTTTAACGTGAGATACATGATGGTATGTCTTCGCTGGATACACAATTTATAATGTTTCAGTATTGTCTATATATATTATTGTTCTATAAAAATATAAAATATTAAATAAAGAAAATTAAAATTACATAATATATAATATATATATTATAATAAAAGAAGGGTTGGAAAGATAATTAAATGTGATGGATCTTCTATATGTTTCCGTCTAATTAAAAATATATGCAATAATTAGTAAATATATGACACTAATAATGGAGCAAAAAATTTTAAAAGTATATTAGTAAGATGAATTTGGAGTAGCGAGAAGAGAAGGGTAGCAAAAATCACTGATATTTCATCAATATTTTTTCGTATTATTTCATTTGTACTTCTATATTTTGTCGGAGGAAATTTTGGGCAAATCTTGTATTTCTCTTGATGTTGCACTATACATGCATTAATTTTAGAGCCGTCAAAATGGGCTTAGCCCATGGGGCTTGCCCAACCCTACCCGTTATTAGGGTAGGGTTGGGATATGATTTTTCAAACCCATTTAAAACTAAGGCTTATAAGTCTGGCCCATATAAGTCCTTGGTCCTTGAGGCTTGATCGGGGACGGGTCGCCTCCCTCCAATCTTGCTTGTCACTCTCTTACCTCGCTCGTGTATCTGGTATGCAAGATACATGCTAACTACGCTAGATTTTTTTCTAGTGTTATTAAAACAACACTATTGTTTATCATATTTAATATGAAAATCTTCTCATTTTCTTGATGTTACAGAATTGTATGTTCGAAAAGAACAAAGAAAAAGAAAAAAAGAAGGGCTAGCCCGCCCCCGCCCTCGACCCTTCTAGGGTTGGGTTGGGTTGAGCATTATCAAGCCCTTCCGAATGAAGGGCCAACCCGCCCTAGCCCTTCAAATTCCTTGGCCCGTGAGGCTTGGGCCAGGTGGGGCTGGGTCGGCCCTTTTTAACAGCTCTAATTAATTTCAACTTTCAAGTATGAGATGTATTTTTTTATGTTTAATCCTTGTTTGACTATCTTTTTATGGGTGTGTCTTTGTTTGATAATATTTTTGTGGTTATGTACTAGGTATATACTCTTGTATTTTTGTATTCTTTTTGCGAATGAACATTGTAACATCTCGTTAATTGAAAGAACTAGAAAGAGCTAGAATTAGAAAGAGTGATTTTTGGAAATAATGAAAATTTGGAAAATTTGACAAGACTTGAGTTAAGAATGAGTTTTGGGTCAACTTCAAACAACCATAACTCCTAACTCAGGATGAGTTAGGTGTGCTTCCAGATACCGTAGGAAAGATCTTGGAATTATTTTTCCAACGCCGCCGAGTTTGCGCGATTCCAAGTTCGTATGAGTGAGATATGCACATTGGAAGTTGGGTTGTTTGGATAAGGAAAGTTCAATCCGGATTTTAGAAGGGCATTATGGTCTTTTCACCACCCAATTAATTAATTTCATTTTTGGTAACTAAGTTGGGGTCTAAACTGATTGGATTCAGTTTACGCTTTTGAGAAACAAGTTAGGGTTTTGAGAGAAGAGAAAAGAAGAGAAGAAAAGAGGAGGAGGAACAAGGAATCGTCAAGTTCTTGAAACTATAGGCTCATGGATTTCGTCAAGGGGTGATCCCTACGAGGTATGTGAGTTCACACAGCGTTGGGTTCCTTCACCCACGCGCCAAACATGTTTAATTCAGCATGAATTCGTCCTAAAAGTTGAAAGTTTGAATGTTCTTGATGTGTGTTCTTGAATTTACTTTCGTTCTTGAATTTGGGATGAGATTGAGGAGTTCTTGAGAGTTTAAGGTCGATTTTAGAGTTGTGTTTGATTAGATTCTTGTGTACATATGTTGGGTATCTGAATCTAAAGAGAATTGGAGAAAAAGAATCGAATTTAGGCGATTTGGGGTTAGAAAACGAAGAAGGAGCAACTCGACAGAATCTAGGTACCAGGTCCGCGACGCGGACCTGTTCCTCAGAATTGACAATTTTTCCTTGCGAAGCGGTCACGAACCATTCTGCCTCAAATTTATTTTGCGACCAAAAATTTAAAAGCATCTCCACGTCGCAGACTTGCTTCCAGATAGTGATTTTTTTATCTTTTCTCGTGTTTAACTATCTAAAAACACTCCTTAACATCACAAGATCTTTCCTATCACAAATCTCAATCCTTGAATCCATAATTCAATTCAAGGATCAGTTAAGAGTCAAGTCAAGAGAAGTTAAGATCCAAGTCAAGAGAAGTTCATAGAGTTTACCAAAAGTCTTTTACAAATGATTTAACTTTGTTTTAAGACTTGAGTTTTGAGTTCAGTAAAGAGTAAAGTTGAAGTTCATTTCTTCAAAAGTATATGGGGACTATGTATTCCTAAAGAGTTCAAAACGTTTTCACATTTAAACAAGTAAGGAAACTTTGATTTCCAAAGAGCCTTTGAGCTAATTTTCAGTAAAGAGTAAACGCTTTCACAATTAAGCAAGAAGGGAAACTTTGATTTCCAAGGTAGCCTTTGAGCTAAGTTTTTTGAGAAATTATCTCAAATCACAGAAAGAAGTATGTTTTACACATAAGAGCTAGTATCATATTTTGGGAGTAGTATTGAACACCGATATGGGGGAGAGTTCAGACAACTCACAGCCCCCATAAACCATGTAGCCACCATGGATAGAAAAGGATCATACTTTTTAGATGATTCCTTTAGTGCTTTTTAGCATAGACTAGTGGATCCACTTAATAGTTCAGGTTCTATACCCTCGGCAAGGTATAGGACGGCTCCTTTATAACATTCCAATTTATTTCATAAATGTATCTTTGTTAAGTTAAGTCTTCCGCTGAGTAAGTAAGTCAGGTCAAGGGTTCGCTTGGGGCCAACAATGGTTCTGGAGTGTCAGTCCCGCCCAGGATGTAGGCTCGGGATGTGACAAACATACGCACATATCTGACACAAATTGTATTATTGTGTGAATAAATTGTATTCATTGTGTAAACAAATAAAGTGAATATAGATGCCTCAGAATTTAATGTACTAATATTTTCCACAAATGGTAATAAAATAAAATGTAGTTACGAGTACTAATTAAGCAACACACATTCATGAAAGTTTCTCTTTATTTATACATATTTTATATTTCTTCATGTTCAAGCTTGATTCTTGTACGAGTCAAACATGTGAGATCTAAACTCCAGACCTACTTTTACATCTATGTCTATCTATATTATATTAAAAACATAAATGTTATTAAAAATGTTCATTAAGTTTTTTTTGTCGTTCACTAAAAGATTTTACAATAAACAAATACTTATGAAACAACAGTTCTTAGCAACAATGCCAAACATACTTTAATATAAAAACAGTAGATCACAAGAGGCATGCTAGCTTTAAAGCATTTTTGTGATTTTTTTTAACGTGAGATACATGGTGGTATGTCGTCGCTGGATACATCATTTATAATGTTTTAGTATTGTCTATATATATATTATTGTTTTACAAAAATATAAAATATTAAATAAAGAAAATTAAAATTACATAATATATAATATATTATAATAAAAGAAGGATTGGAAAGAGAATTAAATGTGATGGATCTTCTATATGTTTCCGTCTGATTAAAAAATATATGCAATAATTAGTAAATATATGACGATAATAATAGAGCAAGAAAAATTTAAAAGTATATTAGTAAAATGAATTTAGAGTAGGTAGAAAAGAAGAGTAACAAAAATATATTTTATCAATATTTTATTTTTTTTGGTATTATTTCACTTGTAGTTCTATATTTAGTCGGATGAAATTTCCATCAAATATTGTATTTCTCTTTGAAGTGGCACTATACATGCATTACTTTCAAGTTTCAAGTATAAGATGTATTTTTTATGTTTATATCCTTATTCGACTATATTCTTACGGGTGTGTCTTTGTTTGATAATATTTTTGTGGTTAAGTACCATGTATATAGGGAGAGTTGGCAAAATAGCCACTCTCCAAACTTAATTGAACATTTAGACAAAAGTCTTGAAAAATTAGTACTTTAGACACCATATATGACATCACTCAATATTCTTCCAAAACATACAACATCCTACTCTCAAGTTTTTGATACTACACTTTGGTCCCCACTCATCCAACACAAATGTGAAATTGTTTTTTATTTTTCCATTTATTAAAAAAATTGACTGGAGAAAAGCTCTCCAAGAAGAAACCAAAATGCTCCCGTTTTTGCAGCCGATTTAGTTGATTCCGACGACTTTTCTGACGATATATTAGCTTTCACAGGTGAAATCGTCATCATTCTAGTCATTGTTTCCATTTTTACACCATTTTCTTTCAAATAGCTTCAAAGAAAAGAAATTCCCGCCATTCTTGACGCTTGCAAAAATCTTCTGAAATCACTTCATCACTCGTTTTTAGATAATCTTTAGTTGTTTAGAAGGACTATAAATACATTTTCTTCATTTCGAGCTTGATCTGAACCCATTCTTGTTCATTCGCATGTTGTACGGATTTTGTACCAGTCATCGACCTCTAGATACAGATATCGTAATCTAGTATCTATCAGTGTAGTCTATATAAGGCAGTAGCTGAATTTGTTGTTGCTGGTGGTGACTATATGGGAGTATGGGAGGAGACTCCCAAAAGCTGGTTTTGGAAATCGTTTAGCAAGACTATAGTTCCTATTGCGTTGCGTTGCAATGGTTCATATGATATATGATTGCAACCGTAATTGAGGCCGGTGAGCTAGCATGCGAGCCAGGCAACTTCGTGATAAGCTATCAAATGAATGGGAGGGGGAAAATACATCACAAATTCATAAAGAATGATAGGCATGTGAGCTTGTACATGATGGATATTGTTGATGATGGCTCTAGGCCTATGTTGAGGATAAATGTCATTGCGAGGCCACCGATTGAACCAACGAATTTTTTTAACGACAATGACTTGATTGAAAATGAGAACTTGAGTGATCAACCAAATGAGAGCTTTCGTGATCAATCAAATGACAACTTGGGTGATGATTCAATGAAAGGGCATGATCATTCATTGGATGTTGAAGATCAGCCAGTAGATGCGGAAGATTTCAAACATTTTGAAGAAGATTAGGCAGAGCCGAAATTGAGATCAAAACTTAGCCATACTTTCTCTGATGAAACTAATTTTTACATGTATCAAACATTCAGTACTAAGAGTGAGCTACAATTGTTATTAGTCGAAGCAGCAGCGAGAAATTTTTTTGATTTTGCTACAGTGAAGAGTTGTAGTAAATACTTAAAGGTGAAATGTGTGTCTCGTATTTGTGCGTGGATGCTGCGGGCAAAGCAATATGAGTGTTCGGATAGATTTTGTATCTATAAGTATATTGGCAATCACAGTTGCGGTGTTGAACATGCCATCAGTAGCCATAGAAAACTCTAGACCAAAGTTATTGCATCGCTTTGTGTGAATCTTTATCGCGATGGCAAGGGTCCAAATGTTAAAGAGATTCAGAGGACTATTTTTAATATTTTTCATTGTAGTCCAAGCTACTGGAAATGTTGGAAGGGTGGTGTGACTGCCAAGGAAATGGTTCGAGGGACAACGGAGCATAGATATTCATGCTTACCTGCCATTCATATATGTTTGACACTCTTAATGTTGGTTCTAGCTATTCTATCATAGTAAGCAAGGATACTCATAGATTTATGTATTACTTCTTAGCTTTTGGTGCTTGCATTATGGGATTTTCTCACATGAGAAAAGTAATTGCGGTTGACGTCACTCATTTACATGGTAAATACGAGGGAGTATAGCTGAGTGTTGTTGCACAAGATATGGAAAATCATGTTTATCCAATTGTCTTTTATGTTGTGGACAAAGAGAACGATGCATCTTGGACGTTCTTCTTTGAAAAGTTGAAGGATATTATGGCCGATGAATCAGATTTATGTTTTATTTCTGATAGACACAAGAGCATTGCCAACGGTATTGCAAAGGTTTACAATCATTCTCATCACGGATATTGCATGAGGCACCTCGGTGAAAATCTTCGGGTAAATCACCAATGTGGAGATTCCTTCTATCTATACTACAACACGGCAAAGGCATATTCTTTGGAGGAGTTCAACGATCATCTTTTTGGAATTCAAGGACAAATCCCTCGAGGCAGCCTTTGTCCTTGAGCATGATGCTGGTTTTGAAAGGTGGAGTAGAGCACATTTCCCAAGCAATAGGTATGATGTGATGACCACAAATATTGTCGAGTCACTCAACGATATGTTGATAGACGAGAGAGAGTACCATGTGGCATCTATATTTAATTCAATTGCTAAGAGATTTGGAGAATTGTTAAGGGAGAGGCATGCATATGTCCTTAAATCAAAGGGTAATAATATGGTGCCGGCTGCCGAAAGGATCGCAAGAAAAAAAATGGTCGAGGGCGACTCCTTATACGTAGAGAACATAAATGGGGATGGAAATCAAGTCACTGTGTTCGGCGCAGGTTCTACTTCCACTGTTAACCTATTAGAAAAGTCATCTTCTTGTAGGGAATATGACTTGGTCAAGATAGCGTGCGCTCACGCAATGGCTGCTTTGAGATCGAAGCATGGCGATGAGTATGATATGAGCATCTATGAATATTTTTCGCCTTTATATAAAGCTGAAACAGACCTCCTTGCATACTCTAAATCTATTAATGTTGTCCCTATCGAATCGAAATGATGTGTGCCAGAAGAATTGCTGAGCGTGAGTTTGTCACCTCGATGTCGACTCATCACATCCTGGGGTTGAAGAAGGTCCCAAGGGTTCGGTTGTTCGCCGATTCAAGTGGTACGTGAGTTGGGTTTAGAACGTCGTGACCGCAGCAGAGTGCTTTGCCCATACTGCTATCCGCCGCCGAAGCGCTCAAGAGATTCGTGTTTGAATGTCGAGATCAGGGGACTTTGGAGCACAGTCTTCACCGGTCTCAAGGTTATCAACAAGATAAGCCCAATAACGCAGCTACGAGCTCTTTCCTTACTCAGACCCTGTAGATCGTAAAGCGCCTTCAAAGCTGGGGATGGCAAGGTTCTTTATCAATGATGCGGCATTACCGAACCCCTGTCGCGGGCTCCCTCTTCATGAAATAGGTCTCTTGGTACCATACCCTTGGTGTTGACCCTAGGTTCGCTAGCTTCCTTTTCGATCTCATATGGGGAGTAAGTTAAGCCATTCCACTAAAATACTCAGGCGGGGCATACTAAACCCACTACGTATCGATAGAAATATTGACTTTACAAAGGCTACCAATCTTGGAAGGAAGAAAAGAAAACGTGTCAAGGGTGTCGAAGAGAATTTCAAAATCAAGAGGAGGAACAAATGTTCAATTTGTAAGAGATCCGGATACAAGAGAATAATTTCTTACAAATATTCAATTTGTAAGAAATCAAGGGTGTCGAATAGATTTGACTGATTATGTTTTTGTAACTAAGCTACTGGATGTGAAGGTGTTGTTTATTTTGGACCCTAATATTTTGGTCAATGTAATGTCAATTATTATCGAATTTACTCATGATCTTATATAGATGACATACATTATGTACATTGTCTATTAATGTTTATTATTGAGTCCATTCGTTATGTATTAAGGTGTGTATAATTAATATATGGAATTTTAGATGTTATTTTTAATGCCCAAAATTAAAAAAATGCATAATAAATAACCTATGCATAACTAATCAAACATATAACTAATACAAGTAATATACACTTCACCAAATGACACGTTAAAGAATTGTCAAAAAATCAGACATTGACAGCGAAAAAGTAGCAATTTGTACTTTGTTATCGTTGTAAAATTTGGATAATTGAGTATAGTCACTGTTGATCAAAATATATAGATAATTAAGAGAGTCGATACTTGTTCATGTGCTTGGTTTGTATTGTAACAACGACATCTACACTTCAACAGTAATAAGGTATATACTGGTTGATATCATGATCCAAAAATGATTTATACTGCACCTACTAGAATATGACACTTAAATATAGACCGTAGCTAGTATAATTTAAAAGGGAGAATGATTAACTAATAATAAATTATATTATTGAAATGTATTCAATTAAATAAGTTTAAACAAGTCATTTAAGGGTCCACATAAATGATGTATGAGAAAGAGTTGTAGTTATACAATCAACAACTTCAATGTAATATGTAGAAAGCACAAGTATGTTGAGAGAATGTTGATTGTTCAACCACAATGCTTTATTGATCACCACCCTCAATTTGTATGGAACCTTACGTGATGTTTTGGAAGAGTTGTGATTGAACAATCAACATACTTGTGCTTTCTCTCACATTACATTGAAGATGTTGATTGTATAACTACAACTCTTTCTCATATATCATTTATCTCCACCCGCAATGTATGTGGACCCTTAAATGACTTGTTTAAACTTATTTAATTGAATAAATTTCAATAATATAGTTTATTATTAGTTAATCATCCTCCCTTTTATATTATACTAGCTACGGTCTATATTTAAGCATCATATTCTAGTAGGTACAGTATAGATCATTTTTGGATCATGATATCAACCCGAATATACCTTATTACTGTTGAAATGTAGATGTCGTTGTTACAATATAAACCAAGCACATAAACAAGTATCGACTGTGTTAATTATCTATATATTTTGACCAACAGTGACTATACTCAATTATCCAAATTTTACAACGGTAACAAAGTACAAATTGCTACTTTTACAACGGTAACATTTGCTTTTTTAGTGTATAAAAAGAAGGATTCATGAACTCCTCCATCTTATTCTAATTTAAAATACTTAAACATCTCTTTTAATTATGTCTCAAACATCCAATGCAAAAAAGTCTTACGTTTGTCGTTGTGGTAATTCAACTATTTTAAGGACTTCACACACCGATACGAACCCAGGTTGACAATTCTTTAATTGTGCAATTGGTGCATGCTCTTTTTTTAAGTGGCTTCAAAATGATTCATCAATGAGCAGCCCATCAAAATTGAGTCTAAGACTTGAGACATCAAATTTTCAAGGCGTTATCAAATTTCAAATATTAGAAAGGCTTCGAAACTCCGAAGAAAATAGGAATTTGCTATTGACTTTATACAAAGAAGACGAAGAGCAGAGGGATCACTTTAAAGGATTGCTAAAAGACACTGAAATAGATAGGGATCAACTAAAACAAAGGTTGATATTGGCTGAAGAAAAAGAGAAAGACCTAAAAATAATATTGTATGGTCTGTTGTTAGTGGTTGCTTTTTGGAAATGTATAACAGGGATGCAGTAGTACAATCTTATATCTTTTACTCGTGTAGTATTACGGTCTATTAATAAAATGAAGTATTTCTTGTATGGTAAGACAATCCATTATATATACAATTTAAAGTCGATAACTGGCAACAATATCCATCAAAACAAAAATAACATTTACATAATCCAACTGTCTTAAAAAGCACTTCAAAAACCAACTACTTCAACAATCAATTGTCTTAATATTCAACCACCAAAAACTAATTATCTAAAAAAACCAACTGTCTTAATCATAAAAAACCAACCATTTAAAAAACCAACTGTCTTAATAGTCGACCACCAAAAACCAACCATTTAAAAAACCAATTGTCTTAATCATCAACCACCAAAAACCAACTATTTCAAAAACCAATGTCTTAAAACCCACTTAAAAAACAAATTATCTTAAAAAATTAATATCTTACTCATCACCATTCAGCTCCATAACAATACCCATTACGTCCACTTCAATTTCTTCTTCTAGTTGCTTCTCCTCTTCTTTTTCTTGATCTTCTTCCTACTTCTCCTCTTCTTTTTCTTCTTCTTCCTGCTTTTCCTTTCCTTTGTCTTCTTCTTTCTTCTCTTCGATCTCCTCCTCTTTGTTTTCTTCTTCTTTCTTCTCTTCTTTTTCCTCTTCTTTTTCTTCAATCTTCTTCTCCTCTTGTTTCTTCTCTTTCATCTTCTTCTCTTCTTTTCTTCCATCTTCTCCTCCTTTTGTTCTTTCTCTCCTTCCTTCATCTCTTCTACAACTTCATTGACTTCTTCTGTGAAATACTCGTCAACTTTAACAAGATCTTCATCGACTATTGCTAATGGAAGGACTTCATCAACATCAGCAGCAGCACCATCTTTATCAACTGTTGGTATTGTATAGCCTTCATTAATTGCTGCAAGATCAAGGGCTTAGCATTCTAACAAATAAATTATTTTACACAAAAAGTATATAAATTAGTCTGCCTTCATTTTTCTTGTTCTTTTGAGCTCTCCTCAATTTCACATCTCGTATGAAAGCAATAACTTCCATCATTGATAGTTCAAGGGATGCAACACGCTCACACAAATTATCATCTTTATTTTTCTGTCCACTCGAAACAGAATTCTCACAAGGTTGGTTGAAATTGTTCTCACCCAATAGTACATCCTCCTCGTTCTCTACTGCAGAAGTCAGGACAATGACACCTTTCAAATTGGCATTTAAGGCATCAATGATTGTGTCCTTGACTTCGTCCGTATATGACTTTAATGTTGTCATGTAATTTTGTTTTGTCTCACGGACAGTAGGTACGAGGTATGGATGCACAATCTACAAAAAAAATATATAAATAGTACAAGACCTTCACTAATTTACAAATATTGCTAGATAACAATAAATAAATTTATACCTTTATACTTCTCCCTTTGTACTTAAATGGATCACCTTCGACAATAATATCGTTCTTTGTCGTGTGCCATCTAAGTAAACAGGGAATGGGCAGAGGACAATCCAAGGACCTCTTTGCATACTTCCCAAGATGAGGAAAAGCCTCATATATTCAAACCTTAAATTAATAAAATAACAAATAAATAAACAGAGACTATCAAATACTATATAAATATATAAGAGTTTATTATAAATCAAGTACATAATTGATAATAATTACCAGAAATGCCCAGGGGAAGCCATACAGAGCATACGATGCATTCCCTCTTTCATTGTACACTTCAATATGTTTCTTCAAATTAATTTTGTTCTTCAAATACTTCACTGTTAAATCAAAACACTCTTTCCCCCACGGATAACTCTTGAAAAAATCTAAATCATCGACCATCTTAATGTGGTTTGAATCCATAATCTTAGATCGATCGTGGGCAAGCAACATCGAGTAGACGAACCAAACTAAAAAGAGCACTTCAACTTCTGCTCCTTGTTCAATCTGGTACCCTTAATCAAACTCATCAACTTTGTACCACTGATATTCTTATTCTTGGTCACTTTATAGTAAATTTTCTCACCATTCTGAAGTACTTTTTTCATTTTTGAATCATAGGGGTATGTTGAGCAATTCAGCCCCGTAATCAATGCAAACTCTTTTAAGCCAAAACAAGCAGGCTTATCATTCACACAGAACCACATCTCATGTAAATTTTTTTATCACTTTTTACACGACGCAACAACATATAATGGACCATTTGTTCATTGAACTTGTAATATTCTGAAATATGTCTTAAATGTCCAAAATAAGTAGCTTTAAAGTCATTATAATTTCTTTCTTGAACTAAAACATTTCTAAAATCACGATAAAGAGTCATTCTTGCTCTCACAGAAATTTTCGCTGGAAAAGATCCTAACGCATCCATCCATGTAGTTAGATTATAGGACTTACCAGAGATATCTCTTGCACATATTGGCAAGGATAGGGGATCATCATCCTCATCTCCAGTATCTCGGCTATCTCTGCTACTCTCCTCATCTTCATTGTCAGTTTTTTCTTCACTAGATTCAACATCGTCAGCAGCCTGGGCACTACTGTCCTCATAGTTGTCGATCTCAGCCATTGTATCCGAATACGAGTTAGACTTAGGTTCTTCAACTATAACTTTGTTTCTTTTTTTAAGATCTAAAAACTTCTTCAGCCTTTCTTTTCTTGTTTTTAGAAGGCTTAGAAACAGATTTTTTAACAATTTCGCCTCTAGTTTTAGGATTCATACTGTATTATATTCAAAAACACAATTTTCATATCAAAATATCGACCAGTAGTCTATTAATACAAACAGAGTAATGCTAAAAAAATATGAAAAAAAGTATCAGTTCCACCAAAACTCGACAATGCTATTGACAAAAACACCACTATAGTCAACCAAAATACAGTAAAAACTTTCAAATGATAGGCCAGATAAACATAAAAAATTAAAAAATTAATAAACATAAAAAATCAAAAATCTCTATGCATTATCCAAAGCAAAACGTCAGTAATGATTCCAAATAAAAAGCATAAACTAAAATGGGTGAGATTTTCAGAACTTTAAGCAAACATCTAAACTTCGCTACACTATCGCAATAAAAAAATCAAATCGGCTAAAAGTTATTGAAAACACGATTAGACTTACTTCAGACGAAGAAGATTGAAAAAGATCCAACTGAACTTGGGAAGAAGATTGAAAAAGCTTCAACTGAACTTGGGAAGAAGATTGATGAAAAATAGACAAACTCCACTTCGTTTTTCAAGATTGATTACAAGATCTCTTTTTTCTTTATGTTTCAATAATGGAAGATGAAAGACTTGTGTTGGAGAATGACCATATGAAGGTTGATGATTTCGGTAAAACAGGTTGATGGAAGACGAAGTGTTTCTCTGATAACGTGTTCTAAGGTTTCCTCGAAAAACGTTTACCTATTTTATTAAATCATTTTTATATTCGTTGGGATTGTAATATAATTATTTGGAGGGATGAATTTATTTAATGTTGAAGTGTTGGGATGAAAATGATATTTTATATATTTGTTTTTTTATCCCCAAGTTCTTAGAGTGATGAAAAGGCCCATGACCCCACAACCCAACCCCACTTTTTCACTTTTTCAAACCCTAACCCTACAAATTAATTCAAAAAGAAATTAAGTGGCTATTGTGCAAATTAAGTTTCGGGAGTGTCCCCTATTCCAATTAATCTCATGTATGTATGCATTTTTGTATTCTACTAATATTTTCCACAAATGGTAATAAAATAAAGTGCCGGTCATCCAACGAGAAGGGGTAAATCAGGTCTAGTTACGAGCACTAATTAAGCAACACACATTCATGAAAGTTCCTCTTTATTCATACATATTTTATATTTCTTCATGTTCAAGCTTGATTTTTGTATGAGTCAAACATGTGAGATCTCAACTCCCGACCTACTCTTACATTTATATAGACTAGAGGGGTAGCCCCAAGATGCTGGGTTTTGATGTAATTTTCTATAATTAATTTGAGGTACTTTGAGGTAGCATAGCCAAAACAGTTGACTACTCTTGTATATGTGCAAAACAGATAATCATCACAGGCAAACCCATACAGTGTCGTGAGGATGCACGTGAGTCTAAGAAATAATCATATATTTTGATTGTGCACCCTTATAATCATAACTCGTTTCGGTACATCGATTGAAGCTTTAACTTTACTTTGCAATATCGCGAGTTCTTGTTTTTAAAGAAAATTGTGCTCTCTATCTTCAAATCCTTTGTTCACCTTCTTATTTTTAAAGATAACGGTGCCGCCTATCTTTATATCTTGGGTTCGCCTTTAATTGCAGAAACACTTATGTACAGTTATATAATTATTCATATATAATAGGATTTCTACAATTTGTGTAGAACACACGAGTATTAATAAAGCATAATACCAAAAACTATGATCATAAGCACATACTATAATGCACATTCAAGTATGACTAAATGAGGCACACACTAAATGACTACACATGTATCACTACTATACTGTAAGATGCGCACACAAAATATTATACTGATTTACTAAAATGTGAGACTTAAAAACAGTAGAAACTTTAAAGCATCACCTTACTATGTTGAACTCTACTAAATTGTTCCAATCATATTCGTGTTATCTACAGTAGAGCAATAAATTTAATAAGTCATATTGAGCAATAAGAAATTTGCTTACATACCACAAAATCGGAATTACTTGGATTAGCACACATTTTTCAAACTTAGACAAACTACTTACAAATTTCATCTAATCACAACTGTCAAAAGCATGATCATGAGATTATGTGTAAATAGTTTATGAAACCTAAACCATTAAAGCTATCATCACGTCAAGAACTTGAAAGCTATACATAAACTGCAGAATATATCCAAAGATGAGGAGTCTCAATAGTGATGGAAACACAAACAACTGAAGTGTAAAAAATTAATTACAATTGACGGTGTATTAAATTCAAACTCAAAATGTAAAGGTACATAATGCAAGTCTTGTACTAATCATCCCAGAGTGAGCTTTCATGAACCAATACAACTGATGATAGCCGAATATAAACATCTTAACTAACATTCACACATTAATTAGGTCCAACATCAAATTTTGTTACCAACTTTAATTTTTCATAAATAACAATCATATGTCATTTTCTGTCTCTTTTTCTCCTTCACCTGGAAAAAAGACAAAACATATGATGCATAAATGACAACCATATGTTTATTTATATTGAATAAAATTTAGGGAGCTTTAAACAGAAC
This sequence comes from Solanum acaule, assembly GCA_036250505.1. Taxonomy (NCBI): domain Eukaryota; kingdom Viridiplantae; phylum Streptophyta; class Magnoliopsida; order Solanales; family Solanaceae; genus Solanum; species Solanum acaule. The sequence continues at coordinate 75,488 of JAJOOR010000907.1, read as the reverse complement.
ATGGACTATGCCTTTTACAGCAGCTGCCCGCTCTTAATTTTATCTAACTATGATCATTTAGTGCACCTGTCTAAATAAAAAAAGTAAAACAACATTAGTTGATCTAGGTATATTATCAAACATCCTTGATGCACCAGCGATATTGAGAATTTATAAGTAAAGCTGCATGAGTAAATCAGAAAATATTGACATGCATATATTGTAAAATATTACAATAGAGATCAACAACCTAAAAGAACCATTTCAAAAAGGTTCATCCTACATTAAATAAAAGGGCACACTATGCTACTTCACCTTATGTAGACATTCTTTTTTTTCTCTTCCTCTAGACTTTTCTTTTAATCTTCTTCTTCATCCATCATAATAAGCTTTTCTGATGAAATTTTTAGACACCGGGTAAGAAGTAGCCAGCATACAATAAAGGTGGCTAAAAAGTAGCCAGCATACAATAGTTAGCAAGTGTTGTAACTCTCAAATCAATTTTCTACTACACAACATAACTCTCTTGAAAGTTTGAAATTATTTTCATATATCATGATTAATATACAAAGTACACATCATAACAAATACTTTGGTAATAATGTTTATACACCTGACATCTTCCTTCTAAAAAAACAAAAAGAAAAACAGGTGACATCTTCAAATATGTGTATGAGATTTCATTAAAATATGCTAATAAAATCCTTATAGAGACAAATCAAAGAACAAACATCCTTGAAGAAAATTCAATTGCTGGATTATCACATGCATAACATCAATTTTGGCAAGTTAAAACAATTTATTGAAGTTGTCGAGAATTATATAGACTTGTAAAAGGTTTTTATAAAACATTGTATCATGAAATCTGAAAAGCAAATTCTCTGGTAGATCAGTAGTTTGCAGTATTGCAGTACTCACTGGTAAGCGAAGCTACCATCCTAAAGTTGTATATACTAACACGTATAGTAGGAAATATTAGTGACGAAACATACACATAATGATTATACTTATGGTGGAGTGTGGCTTTTAGGCCTATCGTGTATATAATACAAAACCTCCACCTAAAGATAAAAAGTCATACATATGCGTTTTCCTTTTATCTACATAGATCATGTTGGATCCAAAAATGCACCTTGTATCACTGAATTTCTATTAATGGAAGATCAAGTTCATTTATTAGGGGAGCACAAAATTGTTCGTTCTCTTTATACATCCAACTACATTAGCAAATTACCACTTTCGAATCACCCATCTTGACTTGCATTAATTTATATACAGGTTATAAATAATCATTTCCCTTCTGATTTACTCATCTAGACTTGTGCCAGTTCACACACAGAGGTTATAAATGATCATTTCTCCTTTGATTTATTCATCTGGATTTGCACCCAGTTCACACAGAGTATTAAACCAACTCTGATTAAAGAAAAGAAGTCCTACCTATTACTATAGATTTTGTGGTATCATTACCTAGACTAATATGTTGGGGTTTATTTGCCCTGATTTCTTACCATAAATAGGTTTTCCTTTTAGGAAAAGGTTTTAATATTTTACTAGTCCTTTTCTTGTAGGAAAGGTTTAAGAATCTATAAATATAGGTTTGTTCCTTCTAACTTAATCAGCATTCACAATGTAGTCATAAGGGCTTTGAGAGTTTTGGTTAGGGGGAGAATTTGTGGGTCACAAGCTTGATACGTTATCACTTGTGTGAACCTCCCATGTATTTCGAGTGAATTGGTTGAGGTTGTTTCTCTCTATATTATGTACTCTCATATTTATATAGTGGATTGCTCATATCCTTTGTGGACGTAGGTCGATTGACCGAACCACGTTAAATCTTTGTGTCTTTTGGTATGTTTCTCGTTTGTCTTCTTACTCATGGTCTTTCGAGGTTTGCTTTGCTAGCTTCCGCGTTACACCTGCTTATTTCGGTCCTAACATAATATGCTATGTTTGTAGCAAGCAAATGTATTCATCTATTTCCAATGTGAATTCTTGCAAACCGTACTATTTCTGACCGCATCATAAATTTCAGAAGTCCTAAGATGTAACTTATGTATAATATTGATATTTTTTTAAAATAGCTATGTTTATATAATTGAATCAAGTTCGATTGGTTTTACTTTACCTATACAATGCAATTTACTGGCCTTGAAACGAAAGATACTCCTTTGACATGCTTGCCTATATTAACAAATATCATAAATACATCATCTAAAAAAAAGGTTGAACACAATATATATTAAAGATATGGGAATGAAGATGTGAATATCTGAAAAGAGAACTATTTTTAGTAACATTGTAGATCAAATTTTAGACGCTCAAGACATGAATGATGGATCCATGAGGGCAATAAAGACCCTGACTATAACATGTTGATTCATATGATGGCTTTTCTATCATATCCTCGGTTAAGCTGGAGAAACAAAATATAGAAATGATAACAAACTTTATTAGCCAACTAAAATATTGTTATAGACTTACTAAAAAGGTTTAGCATATATTTACTATGAATCAATTCATCAAATATGTTATGTGCAAAGGAAAGAAGACATGGACTCTTGAAAGCAGATAGCAGACCCAAAAATGCATATTAGATTCAACTCAATTTGCTCTGATGAATAAATTAGAGAATACGTCGACATAGATTAGGTAAAACAAATAGAAGAAGGGAAACTAAAAAATAATAATTACCACAAAATGTAAGAGAAACCAACATACACTCCAGCCAAATATTCATAATATTTACCTGACATTTCCCAATGTCTTACTATCTGCAAACCAAAAGAAAACATTAACGTAAAAAATGTGGTCAAATGAGGAGTAATTTTCTCCATCAAAATTCAATTAAGAAATAGAGCAATGAAGAAGGTGTTGACTACTTTCCGTTTTTGAGCTCTTCGCAGCAGTACACGTTTGTTCAAAGAGAAGTGCAGAACACATGTCAATGGAAAAAAAACAAGTTTTCCAAGAATGTAGTGCCATTCCTACTACTTTTTATACACACATTTCACTGGAGAATTTTATCAAACACATTGACCGAATGAATTTTCTACTAAATGTATCACCAATTAATATAATTGAAGAAGCAGATAGTAATTAATCCAAAATCAAAGTGAAGGGTACACCATAATATCGATAGTTCTGAAATTTGATATAAAAAATATTTAGAAGAGAACATGCATGGGTAGAATCCTAAGTTCTATAATCAATAAAATAAAATAACTGTTTTGCAAAGAAAAAAGAATCGGATGTATAAATATGATAGGCAAAAAATATCAGATAAAGGGGAGGGTAAAAATTTGATAGGGAAGGCGGACAATCCCAACACAAGAACTTTGAAGTAATGTTTTAGCACAATAAATTTAAAAAGAGATAGAGAAACCCCTGAAAAACAAACATTAACTAAGCCAAGAGGGTAATCACCAAAATGAAAATGTCAGAGGAGTCGAATTCAGAGGAAGATAGGCGTAATCGGAAACAGAAAAGAGTGGAGATAGATCAAGCGTAGAAGGAAAAGCAGAGGAGTTGTGTGAGTTATCTATGGATATCTGGCTGGCTAACTCTATTTTACCCTACATTCTTCGAAACTAAAATAGAGAATGAGTACTCCAACCCACCTTCAAATCACTCTTTATTCTTCAAATTTAGAGAATTAAATAGTAATTCTCCAATCACACTCTCTATTTTACTTTTCAATATTTTATTATTATTTTTATTATTTTCTAATTAACATATTATTTTGCATATAATGTCATTAATTAATTATCTAATATTCATAATTCTTTTTGAATGTAATATAATATTTTTAAAAATTTATTATTTAATATATACTACTTTAATCTTGAATTAATAGTATTTTAAGTTTTTTCTAATTTTCGTCAATAACAAAATTTGATTTTATTATTAATTTTCTCTATAAAAAATAAACAAAATTTAAATGATAAGATGAAAAATTTAATTTAAAAATACAATACATAATATGATAATTTAAATACAAGATAACAATATAATACATAACATAATAATTTAAATACAACATAAAATACAATACATAACATAATAATTTAAATACAATATAAAATACAATACATAACATAATAATTAATTCATCACAATAATAATTTAGTAATCCGATAGGTCGTTTCCAGATTTAGCACTATTCGAGGAAAAAATAGGATATGATCCAGAGAATTGTTCCGATTGTGGTTGTGATTGCGTTTGTGATTGCGGTTGTGATTGTTGATTTCTTTTTTTCAAGTATTCGTTGTTCTTCTCGTTGCAGGTAGTCACGAACATTTGCAATCACGTTTTGCAATTATTGCAGGACCGTCACATTTTTGGAGAAAGGAAGTGCTACATGATATAATAACTACATGTATTATACTGCACAACATGATAATTGAGGATGAACGTGATCTTAATGCACCAATTCAAGATGTCATAGAGGCTCCAACTCTAACAACATAAATGATGGTAGATGAAAATCTCCAATTTGAACAATTTTTAGCTAGACAAAAAAAAAAATTAAGGACAAAAATGCTCATTTTAAACTCCGTAATGCATTAATAGAACATTATGGGAGCAACGTAATAATTTTGAAAATTGAATGTTTATGAAGTTGTATTTCACTTTTATTTGAATTTGTTCATTAATTTGTATATTATATTATATTTTCTTGAAATTTATGTTATTTAAAAATTTAGAAAGAAATATAATTTTATATTAAATAAAAAATTTGAAAAAATAAAATTTTATCACATGAAAATTATATAAATTAATTATTTGGGAAAAATAAATAAAAGATTTATATTATGAAATAATAAAATAAGAATGAAATAGAAATAATAATATAATATTGAGGAGAGAGAAAAAAATTCTTTTTTATAGAAAGTAAAATAGAGAATTGGGTTAGAGTTGATTCTCTGAAAAAATAGAAAACTTTATATTTGAAGAGTAAAATGAGTGTAAGGTTGGAGCTGCGTATAAAAAGACAACACATGTCACCAAAAAGAGTATAGATGTCTCTATTACAATGAATGCACCAAAATTAATCTTCACAATACCAAAAATGCCCTTATTTGTCTCATCACATTTTCAGCAGAAGGTACAATTATTGTAAGTTGTGTTAGTCCTTTAGAAGTGCCACTTCTAAATAAGGGTAAATGTATATTATATTTAACACATAAATATTATTAGAAATGTTGATTAAGTTTTTTTTTTGTTTTTCATCAAAAGATTTTACCATAAACAAAATTGTAATTTTTTCCATTCTTCTCAAATAATTATTATTTTAATATTTAGGATTTTAATTAACTATAATTCTAATTTAATCTAGATAAGAAATAGCATTATTTAATACTTCTAAACCAATTAGAATTTTAGCTTATATGAAAATTATTATGTTTTAATAGATTTGAATTGGAATTTCATAAAACAGATGCGCATGCAATAATTAACGTCCAAAAGGACGTGCTGCTTTAGGCAATGCAAAGTGTGACATTTTTTTTAATCATCGATAGTGTTAATAGTTTTTGTAAATTATCAAATTGTAATCGATTTTACAAATTTTAAATTTAGGAATTTTAATATAATTCATATAAGAAAATATCTAAGAAGTAAAATTTTGAAATACTAAATATTAAAAATTCTTTCATTTTACAAATAAGTAAAAACAACTAATAGCTATAATTTTAATTAATTTTAAAATTCTAATATTTGAATAATAATCAAATCACAATTTTTTCTTAAAAAAATAATATATGACAATTTTTTTTGGATTTTGAAATTAATTATATTTATATTATTACTTTTTCAAAAATAATGGTCTAGTTTCCTTTTTAGTCTGTTACAAAAAGAATGACCCATTTTGTTTTTTGGCAACACTTTAACTTCAATTTTTCACGTGGCATGTTTTAGGCCACAAGATTAAAGGACATCTTGGTACATTTGACATAACTTTAATTTAAAACCACAAGATTAAAAAGTCTTCTTTCTTTTCTTAAACTCATTTCCAAGTCAAACTAGGTCTTTTTTTTTTAAAACAAAATGAATAAATATTTACTTATTTGTAAAATATAAGAAAATTTATTCAAATGTGCCACATAAATTAAAATCGAGAAAATAGTGTGGGGTGAATACGGAATACAAATAATCGTTTTTCTAATAAATAAATAATGATAGCGGATATGAACAATGACAAATAATTTCAACAACATAGAAGTCTTGTCTTTTAGTTATGAAAAAAAAAACATAGAAGTCTAATTAGATTGGGAGTAGGACTTATAAGTCAATGCTCATAACGTTACATTGTCGATTCTTCTAGAAACTTAATTCAACGTTGAATAATGTTACCACGTTTTAAAATTACCAATTAAAATTCCTAAACAAGATAGACTTCATTTTAAACAAATTTACCAAAATGGTAACCAGTTAATTATAGAGAGTAAATCAAATATGGTAAAAGAAAACATAAAACACGTAACTTGCCATGTAAACCACGTTTTACCGAAAATTATGCGCACACTTATTTATTTGTTGAAGAAATGAGATGTTTGCCTCTAAAATATTACTGCTAGATTCTGGCAGAGAAAACCGGCACGGCCTAAAAAGGATATGAACAATGACAAATATTGTCAACCACAATCAAAATGCTTCTTCTTCCTCTCTCAACACAATAACTACTATTACAAGGGTTGTTTCGCGGGGCGGTGGCGGTGGAAGCGGAGGAAATGGATCGCAAGCTTGTGCGGCGTGCAAATATCAAAGGAGAAGGTGTGCGCCGGACTGTTTGTTAGCCCCTTATTTTCCTGTTGAACGAAACAAGGAATTTTTGAATGCTCATAAGCTTTTCGGTGTTAGTAACCTATTGAAGTTACTAAGAAACGTTGAGCCGTTTCAGAGAGACAACGCGATGAAAGCGTTAATATTTGAGGCTAATATTCGTGCTAGTGATCCTGTTGGAGGATGTTACAGAATAATTATGAATTTGCAACGGCTAATTAATCTTTATGAGACGGAATTGCAATTTACTTACAATGAGATTTTCCGGGTCCAAGCTGATGATATACAAAATAATATCAATAGGACGACTATCAATACGAAAACTAATTCTTTTCAAGTAATTAATCGTATTGGCGGATTCAACAGATTGTGTATTGGTGATTCATCAAAAGGAATTAATAGTATAGACGTATTTGGTGAGTCATCAAAATTAATTAATAGTATTGGCGGATTGGGCGAGTCATCTAAAGGAATTAATAATATTGACGGATTTGGCGAGTCATCGAAAGGAATTAATAGTATTGGCGGATTCAACCATAGTCAAATAATTAAAATAGAGGTAGTCGAGGATTTCAACCGTGTTGACGAATTTGAAACTAAATTACCAATTTCAAGTTTCAAAGGAAAACAATCTGTGGTTGAAAATGGGGATTTCAAGCAATATTTTGGAAATAATTGTAAAGGCAAAGGAGTACCAAGGTATGTTAATTAATTATGTTTTGTTTTATAGATTATTTTTAGTTTTATTCTTTTTTTTTTTTGAAACGCATTATGATCATAAATAGAATATAGAATATTAGACTACAGTTTGTTATGAAAATTTTATTTTCGCATTAGTCACACTACAAACTTTGCCAAATAATTAGGATTTCCCATCTTACATAAGTTGTAACTATTCCCAAATGCTAAGCTCGTTTACATATCCAAATTATTTCTAATAGAAACATGCATGGTTTCTAGCTTTGCTTTAATGCTCACTAACCCGCCTTCTTTGGAGTAAGGGTCGTTATATACCGCAGAATATGATATAATACGATATATTATGTAGTGACATTCATAAAAAAGTTAACAACCTTAGAACCAACAAGGAATGGAACATGGACTCCTGCTCTTTCGAATTCCCCAATATTGTCATAAAATCAACTCAGTCCCTATTATCCCCTATCCTCACTAAGGCCAATACAAAGTTGAAATGTGTGATCCAATTAATGAAAATTATGTCTTTTCATTTTAATATAAGAACATAATAGGATCATACTTGCACTTATACTCTTAGAAATGGGTTATATTTGCCTCTCATCATACTTTTTTTTATATATTTACCCCTACCAAGAGCTACTAGGAGTGGATTGAGAATATTATCGTACTCAATTTTGCAGTTAAAATAGTTTTTGTTGGACCAACCAGAAGCACATAGGGGAATGATTTATGAATGGAGCTAAGGGATTGTCAATGATACCTTGTAGAAGAGGACAACTAATATCCTCCATAATGCTGCTAAGCATTCTCTCTTAAGTCCTAAAAACTTGATTTGTTAGATGGTTACAGGTTATACGACATTCCATAAAATTTAGCAATAACTTTATAATGTTGTAAATCTAGCTACACCCAAAAAAAACATGTCTCAAGTTTGTACAAACACTGGACTGAAACGCTTGTTTAAACTTTGAAGTTCAACTACAAGAATTAGAATTGTTTCCCATCCTAAATTAATCTCAATTTGAACTTTGTCTTTGTTATATTTTACCAGGTTGCTAGTGCATTATAGATTTTAATGGAAATTTAGGATACTGCATTGTTTTAATCTCTTTACCAAACACTTAGTTACTTTGTTACAGGAGAAAAATATATCTAACTCGTTTTAGTAGATGTGTTTTTGACAATTGTAATGCATTTTTTTTCTTGAAATGATATTGATGGAATTTGTTTATATTTTGCCCTTTTGCAGCGATGACAAGGTTGTATCAAAGACGAGTTAATTGAGCCTAGACGCAACCTATCTTCTTGGTTGTTATACTCTTATGCAGGTAGCTAAAGGATTATTTTTGCTACAAGGATTTTGTGTTCGACGTGATGAGAGATTTTGTTCAAGACTTGCTTTATATATTTTTTTTATGTTTAGATGATAGAGGTAACGACTAAGAATTTTGGACTTGGAAAGTACAAAAGAGAAGAAGTGCCACCAGCTACTACTTTCAAAGTTTATTTTTCTTGTCATTTTAATATCACTCCCTTTTATTTGCAAACTTTTACAACTTTCCTTTCTTTATCCGGTTAAATAATTTAGTTGTACGTGCAAGAATTTGTGGACTTGGAAATTACAAAAGAGACAAGTGCATAAAGTACCACTAGCTATTACTTTCTCCTACAGTGTCTGGGGAAGAAACGCCCATCCTACATAGTTTTCGGGAGGAGAATCAAGTGGCAGACACATTAGCTAAAGAGGGGGCTAAAATGGAGAAAGACAATTTTTTCAGATATTTTGAAGTTCTGCCATTGTTTGTTTCAAAGATAGTCAAAGCAAACAAAGTAGGAATTTTTTGTACGGCTTACAAGCATATCACCTACTCCGAAACATTTTAATAGTACTATTTCTTGTCTACCCCAAACAATTACTGGCCGCATTGCCATTACCTTGTAATAATGCATATTATCCTTGTTTATAAAAAAAATATAGTTGGTTAAGTATTCATAAGTAGTTATGTTAGGAACAACATCACTAATAGCTTGGGTTTATCATCATCATCATTCTGACATTCTAGGTAATTGGATTTCTACTTTCTTTGTTGATGAACATATAGTCGAATTTTATATATGTTCATCTTCGATATTAGTTTGATAAAGTCTTCTTTCAATGATAATCTAATCAAATATATACCAATTGCAAAATATATCAATCTAACAATTTTCCTTTGATATGCATTGTGATGGTGTGATAATATGATAGTTCTCGATTCTTTCAATTCAGGCCATTCGTATGAGAATTTACCTATGACTGCATGTTGAAAGTTCTCAATAATATTCATCTTCGATCTTGACCTCAGCTTCAGTCCATTTGATACATTTTTTACCATGTAGCATCGTCACTAACTTCATAGGGGTTAATAACATTGGAACATATGGATTTTGTATGGCATTGTTCAGTATTATTTGTGGCTTCAATAATTTGACCTAGTTCATGGTTGATAATGTATGCTAATAACAAGTTTTAGGTTAACAATTAAGCTCCCAGATACCATCGTATGTCTGAAACAAATTATATATTTATTTGTCTTCAAATAAATGAAAATCGTGCAATAAACAAATAGACATCATTCAAATGTACAACAATGATCATACCTTAGTATCACTGATCCATTTGACTAAATATAATTTGTGTTGAATAAGTCTACTAAAAAATTATAAACGTGTTGAATGAGTCTACTAAAAAGGTTAACTGCCTTTTCTTATAACACTTTTGTTTGGATGGTTGTTATAAGTTGTATTGATTGTTTATATGATTAGCTTTATATATAATATTTATTATTGTTATTTAAATTTTAGTGTATTATATTATTTAATTTTATTATTAGATAACGATAAAAGGTCTCATTTTATGTAACAATTGATTTTTTTTATATTTAAATTATTTCGTAATAAAAAAAAATTCTTCCGTTCATATTAGTTGATCACTTTCTTTTTTACACGCATATTAAGAAATCATAAATAAGATGATAGTTTTACCAATTCATCACCCCTTAAGAACTTTCTTTGGAACTTTATAAATAAATGTGGATACTTTCATAAAAAAAAAATTGCAAGGGTAATATGGAAAAAAAATCAATTAATATTTTCTTGATTTAGTTAGGTGATCAACTATATGTGATAACTATTTTTAGTATAGTGATCAATTAATATGAGACAGAGAGATTATTAATATTTATTTTTAGTATAGTAAACAAATACACACAGACATAGATCGAAGAGGAACTCTTATTTGTATTACTCTATCCTACCAACAATAGTTGTCCACTATACTTTTGGGATGTCCAATCATTTTTGTCCACTTATGAAATCAATGAATAATTTTATACTTAAGAGTCGTTTGGTAGGCCGAACTAGAAGAAATAGTCCATGTATTATGTATGGTATTATTTAGTACTGTTTGGTAGGAATTTGGTCCTATGTATAACTAATCCATGCTATTATAGGATGTATTTCTAATACCTTCCTTTTGGAGGTATTAGTAATGCATAGAATATAATACCATGGGATAAGTTCATGTAAAGACAAACTAGACAAAATATCCCTCAAATCATTTTAATTATTTTGTTTATTTTCTTGATTTTATATTTTGTACTAGTAAATTTATTTAAATCAATTAGTTTACAAATTATTTAGAAAGAGTTGTTTGTTACTAAATAAATCCTATACAAATCAATACGAATTTGGAATGTGAGTTGTTTCATGACGTTTGTGATCTTAATTGAATGTATTATATATTGGAAAAATCACCCCACATATATTTTAAGGGGTAATATTACGGGTTTTAAATCTACTTTTAAAATATTATTGCTTATAACATTTTAATTGCGGGTTATAACAAATCAATTTTTATTTTAATTCCACTTTATTAAATAATTAATATTTTATAATTATATTTTAATTATTAGGTGATATAATTAAAGAATCAATCATAATTATTTGTTACCCATTTTTAGGGATTTACCTTGATTCTTGTATTTGTTTTACTGTCACACTTCAAACCCCACCTCCCAACCACCACGTTTCTTCTATTCTTCTCACACACCATAACAGCACCCCACCACCCCCACGTTCAAAAATTAAACATTACTCTCTCACCTCTTCATTCGTCTTTCTTAGAAATTGTAAATCATTTCTCTATCACCATAACCTGACATCTTCATTCTACAATCAAATGAAAGGTTGAATCTGTGAAAACAATGTAGAAGAAACTTGAGCATACTCCTAGAAAGAGCCCTAGATTAGTCGAAATGAGTTCTACTATTAAAATCGAGGCTCAAACTTTTAACATATTGACTCAATCGCTGCCGACCAACAAGAATGCAAGTTCAGCGAGAAAGGTTGTTACCCCACAAAAGAAGAAACAAATTCCAGAAAAGAAGAAGAAAAGAGAAGCAAAGAAAATTGCTAGTCCTCCAAATCAAAAGGAACAAAAGGGAAAAGGGAAAATGGTGGAACACCCTTCGAATTCAGACTCAGATTTTGTAAGCAAGATTTTTAAAAAAAATAATAATAAAAAATTAACAAATGTCGAATGGTGTCAGTCATCAAAACCCTCTAAAAGAAGAGCAACAATGAAAGATCAATAACTCGAAAATTTCAATTTCAAAAAAAGGCAAAAGAGTTGTTAGATTATTTTAGCAATTATTCAATTTAGTAGGATTTTAAAAAAAAAACTGTTTCTTTATGCATATGATTCTGATATGAAATTTGTTTAATGTTGGCATGAAATTGGCATGATCTATGCATCTATATGTATATTCATTGTCATGTTTTTTAAATTTTTGAATAATATATATTTGTTTTTGCTACAGTTTTTTGCAACAATACAATATGCACTGTTTTACATTTCAAATTTATTTCTTTTAGTAATTTGTTCCAGTTGGATACCAACTTCATACAATTTTATTTTTAATTTGTCAAAAGTTTTCAAGTTGGATATCAAGTTTATACAATTTGGATATCAGCATTAGCCAAATTTTTATTAGACTTTAGTCTTGAAAAACACTTCATAAACATAGTACACCACAATTGTATCCATTGTTACACTCAAGCTTTCCAAATAGATATCAAATGAATAACACATTACCTAGTTTTACGTTTTGTTTCTTATAATTTTTCAGTGGGATACCGATGGTATACAAAATGCATACCAATTGGATACGTCATTAACTAGCTTTAGTTTAGATAACTTGATTTAAAATCTTAAATACATCTTAATGTTTCTATTTTTGTAATTCGGTATCAGTTCGAAATCAAATGGACACAAATTAAAATTACATGAAATATATTATGTTGGCTTACATTGTATCTAATTGATCTCCAAATTGAAAAATAAAAATGACATTAAATTGATATCTAATTTGTATAAATCTGGAAAGAATGAAGCTGACAATGTAAAACAGCGACCATTTTATATTGTATCCACCTCAATTACATCTTGTTTTATAATATTTTCAAGTCGGACATCAGGTGGATACCAAAAGAATACCAATTGAAAATTACACTAACTAGTATCTATGTGACTTCAATTGCATACCAAATGGATATCAATTGCATACCAGCATTACTTAATCAATTGTTCACTATATATTTGAAAAACAATGAACAATTGATTAAGTAATGTTGGTATATTGGCTTACATTGTATCAACTTGATCTCCAAATTGAAAAATAAGAATGACATTAAATTGGTATCGTATACATTTGGTATTTTAACTTGAGAATTTAAGACAAACATTAAAAAATAAAAAATGTATGAAGTTGGTATCCACCTTGTACAAATCTAGGAAGAATGAAGTTGACAATGTAAAATTGTGACCATTTTATATTGTATCCACCTCAATTACATCTTGTTTTATATTTTTTTCAAGTCGGACACCAAGTGAATACCAAAAGAATACTAATTGGAAATTACAATAAACTAGTATTTGTGTGACTTCAATTGCATACCAAATGGATACCAATTGCATACCAGCATTACTTAATAAATTGTTCACTATATATTTGAAATACCAGCATTACTTAATAAATTATAATTCGTTAGTAAAAGACAGAATAAATCAAAACATGAGTCTGTCACAATTATAAATTATGACTTTTTTTTGTGCAGGGTAGTTTGAACATGTCTTCTTGTTGTGGCCCTCTCGACGACATGTATTGTATGTAACTTTAGACCTCTTGAATTTCACATCAGCAAATTCTTCCAGCGTTCAGGTTTATTCACACATTTCATACTTATTTCATGCCAAAATTCATCAGTTATTCATACTAGGATCATGTCACTATAATACCAAAATAATTTCATTTCTACCTATTAATTGTCATTTATTAAATACACAATGTATCAAATTCATTACATTATTATTCCCAAATTCATTCCAATATAATGCCAAAAAAAATAATCAATCATACCAGAATCGTACCAAAAAATATTATAAATTGCCATACATGTCTGTTATAAGTAGTATACAAATTCCAAAAAAATATATTATATAATTTTTTTTAGCCAGAAACATACCAAAAAAATGATATTTGATTCAGACAAATAATGAACAAACTAAATGTTCAAAATGCAACATTATACATAAAAAAAATGTCATAATTAAAATTATTATACACAACAAAAAATCAGAAATCAGTAAACAAATTTCATACAATTTTTTTTGCACACTTTTCATATCTATTGGATGCCAAAATCATACATATTTCATGCCATAAGTCATTACTTATTCATATCAGAATCACGCCACCAGAATAAATAATACCAGAATCGTACCAACATGGTATAACCAATATATCAATTTCAACCAAATTTTTATGTAATTTTAAATCAGAAACACAAAAAAAAAATGTTCATATCAAAATCTAGCAGTATATAAAACAAAAAAAAACACCTTAATTAAAACTATTGTATACAAACGAAATCTTAAAAAAAATTCCAGTTTGAATGTTCAGAATTTTTGTTACATTTTGTTACCAATACAAATAAAATATCTAAAAGAACACTAACACGAAGGATTCTATCTACCACCATGATTTATTAATGCTGATAAGAAACCATCCATTACAAAAAAATGAAGACTATTGAATAAAAACGAATAGAAATTAGACGCGAGTGATGACTAACCAGCGAAAATATTGAGAAGAGAGAAACGTTTGAAGAAAAGAAAAGAAATTTGTTCCAAAATGCCAATAACTGCTTTGAGTTAAATAAGGACAATAAATATTCCTTTGTTATGACTCTTCTATTTTTATGTCTCTTATTAATTATCATTAATATTTTCAAATTATTTACTACTAAAATATTCATTTTTATCTTGTTTATTTTTCACACTAATTGATTTTAATGTTATTTTAAATCATCTTTTATTTTAGTAAAATGTTATAACTAAAATTCTGGAAAAAAAAAACGAAGAGAGAGAAATTTTGAACAAAATGAATAAAATCTGATTTTTTAATTAATGTTAACAGATTAGAATGAAATAAGGAAAATAAATATTCCTAATTAGTTTGAATCTCTTAAATTTATGCTAATTAACAATTATCATCAATGAATTCAAAAATAATTAATACACATTTATCCGTTTTTTATCTTCTTCTTTTTTTTTCAAAATCAATTTGTTTTCCTTTTTTATCGTTCTTTTTTTCAAAACTGATTTTCTACGATTAATTTAAAAAACTTTTTTTTATAAACTATTACAACCTGAAATTTTTTATTGTTACAACTTGAAAGTTTTATTCTACTGCTATAACTTGAAAATATTAGTCTTATAATTGTCATTTATAAATTTTTCACTTATATATTTGTGTGGTTTTCTAATTATTTGTATTTTGAACAATTTAAAAAATTACATACATATTAAAACTATAACTTGCAATTAATTTTATGTGTAAATATAAATGGTTTATTCAATTTTACTATTGTTGACCGTTTTTTCGATTTTAAAAGTAGATGGTTTATCTTTTTTAAATTGAAAATTGACATTTTATGAGTGATCATTTATTAAGATAACAATTATTTATTCTCAAATAATTCAAGTGAAACAATAGCAAACATGACAACAAAATTGTTTCATATTGTCCGAAATTATCTACCTTGACCCAATTACATAATAATTCAACGGTATAATTGAAAAGAAGCCTTTTTATAAAGTTTTAATCCAAAAACAAGATGAAGTGGGAAACAACGAATCAAACATTTGATAAAATTGAATCCTGCATTACTGATTCGTGCACTACTAATTTCTGCATTACTAATATATGCGTTACTAAATTGTTATTAATCTTTGTACCAAATGACCCCTTAGTTCTTAATTTATCCTAATAATTAATTATAATCATTTCCTTATTATATTTTTAAGACACTCTAAATATTTTTTTTTAAATGTACACGTAAGTGATTTTCCCTTTATTATATTCATATGCTAATAATTAATCTTTTAATAGTCTCTTTAAGAGAGTAATTATTATACTTACGTGCGCAGCGAAAGAGTCGGATATTATTTTAAGAATTGCATTGAATTTAGCACCTCAGCAGCTGACTACTGTACCCTTCCCACATCCCATGTTCATTTATAAACAATCTTACAACCAATAATTATTACTCATTAAACTCTTCTTAATGACTCCATCTCAACTTCATATTACAATATTCATCTAAAATCCACATTTTCCCCACAATTTCTACTTTGTTTAACATAGTAACTAAAGAAAAAAACAGAGCAATTGTAACCTATAGTTTTGAGGCCAAAAAAAAAAAAAAACAGAGCATCAATATGCTTCAAGAAAGTGCAAATTTGTGATTGAGGTCTTGAATGAATTTAAGTCTGACTACAATTAACTAAACGCATAATCGAAAAAAAACTTATAATTCCAACCCAACTTTCTTCACAATTCTAGGAAAAAACCTCAACCTAACTTTGGCAATCTTCCTAGTCTCTTCTTAAGTTTACAAACAAATCTCAAAAGAAGAAGAAAAAAACAGAGGAGTCAATTTGAACCCCAAAAGAAATTACTATGATTATACTTAAAACCCAAAAAAAATAAAAAGAAAGTCAAACCAAATTGAGATGAAATTAGAAAGTCCATTTCAAGATCTTGATTCTTAGATCAACCTTACACTTAGCATTATTTGTTGATGCCACAGCTGGTGCTTTACCCTTTGGTGTCGATCCATGAATTCCTTCACACGTTACTCTAATCCCTACCCTTTTGCTTTTCAATTTGTCCATTTTCACTTCTACCATAGTATCCATCAATATTGTCACAGGCAACCCAGCTTTTCTCTTCAGATCTGATTTTAGAGATGAAACTGAATCAACATCAAGTACTTGCGACGCCATCGATAGAGTCGAGTGTATAATCGAAATGTTATTCGTACTGCTAGTGAATCCCGGAAACGACCCTTTTGCTAAAACAACTTGATTTGAAAGTGCAGTGATAGAGATAGTGTTATAGTTGTAAATCAATTTCTTGTTTGGGTTTTTGGTTGAAAGTGTGAGGTTCAATTTTGTAGTGAGATGGGTTGTGTCGTCGGTGGAAGTAGTGAGATTGAAATTAGAGATCTTGAGTGAAGAAACTGAGAATGTAGGCCGTTGAGGATGGTAAAGAACGTAGAAAATAGCACCAGCAATAGCTGCAAGGAGGAGGAGGATGCAGATGATGAGGATGGACCAAAAACAACACATACAGAAACAACGCCGGCCGCTGCAACGACGGCGATTGTGTCGGTGGTAGGCAGTTGGTGTCGGTCGGTAAGGGACACGATTTGGGTTGTTGTACATCTGGTTCTTGACCGGAGCAGCGTTTGGATTTGCAGCAGTGGTAGCAGTGGGCGCAGTGCCATTAGGCTTGGCTGAAGGGTAGACTCTGTCCGTCATTATTTGTGTTGAAAGAAAATAAATTAGTTTTAGATGTAAAAGACCAAAAAAGTGCTAGTTCAATAGAAAAACAAGTTCAAGAATAAGAAGATTATGATTATTGGAAGAGTTTAGACGACATATTGGTTTTGGTTGTTTTGGGGAAGAAAATGAAAAAATGTGAAGTAAAGGGAAAGTAAAGTGTCAAAGTTTCTTTTGTGTTGAAATGATTTTTTTTTGTTTGTTGATTTGGTTGAAAGTGCTTAAGGGATAGACTATAAACCACTGAAGTGGGGGGGCAAATGGGGATACTTACACCACACCAAGAAATGGGAATCTCTTGGCTGGCTTGGGGCTTGCATTGCTTATTTTGCTTTTTTTTTCTTTTTTTCTTTTAGATTTATCTCTCTGCTATGCCCACTTGGTTTTGTCTAGGTTTGTCTCTCTTTTTTTTTCTTTTTTTTTTTTATAATTTAATATATGTCAAGTTGTATTTACATTCTATGAAAATTCTATAATGCAATCAAATTGACTTTGTATATTTCCAAACATGTGTTTACCATTTTACAATTTTGTTTAATCACTAATGATGGAGATGTGGGACTACGGAGTGTAACATTATATCTTGTTTTGGTAAATTTCTAAAATTATTTAGTTTTAAATTACTCCTCTCGTTTAAAAAAGAATGACCTAGTTTTCTTTTTAGTATGTTTAAAAAAGAATGACTCATTTCCTTTTTTGGCAACACTCTAACTTCAACTTTTCTCGTAGCATATTTAAGACCACAAGATTAAAAAGCATTTTGCTACATTTGACATAATTTTAATTTAGAACCACAAGATTAAAGAATCTTCTTTCTTTTTTTATACTTCGTTCCAAGTCAAACAAGGTCATTCTTTTTGAAACGGATGGAGTATTATTTTTCAGAAACATTTTGGGTAAGATGCAATTTGTGTTTGGTCAATAAATTTTAAAAAATTAATTTTGAGCAATATTTGATGTTTGATCAAACTTTCTAAATTAGTAAATACTCAAAGTTAATTGTATAAAAAATATTTCAATGTTATTTCAAAGATTTTTTTTTCTTGTTCCAATCTATGAAGAATTTTATGTTTTGTGGTAACAATGATTTTTAGAGAATGCCTTTTAGAACTTTTCAGTGAATTGCATTGCTTATTTTGCTTCTTCTTTTTTTTCTTTTAGATTTATCTCTCTGCTATGCCCACTTGGTTTTGTCTAGGTTTGTCTCTCTTTTTTTTTTTTTTAATTTAATATATGTCAAGTTGTATTTACATTCTATGAAAATTCTATAATGCAATCAAATTGACTTGTATATTTCCAAACATGTGTTTACCATTTTACAATTTTGTCTAATCACTACTGATGGAGATGTGGGACTATGGAGTGTAACATTATATCTTGTTTTGGTAAATTTCTAAAATTATTTAGTTTTAAATTACTTTTCTTGTTTAAAAAAGAATGACCTAGTTTTTTTTTAGTACGTTTAAAAAAGAATGACCCATTTCCTATTTTGGCAATAATTTAACTTTAATTTTCCACGTGGCATGTTTAAGGCCACAAGATTAAAAATTATTTTGCTATATTTGACATAATTTTAATTTAGAACCACAAGATTAAAAAATCTTCTTTCTTTTTCTAAACTTCATTCCAAGTCAAACAAGGTCATTCTGTTTGAAGCAGATGGAGTATTATTTTTCAAAAATATTTTTGGTAAGACGCAATTTGTGTTTGGTCAATAAATTTAAAAAAATTAATTTTGAGCAATATTTGATGTTTGATCAAACTTTCTAAATTTGTAAGTACTCAAAGTCAATTGTATAAAAAATATTTCAAAGATTTTTTTTCTTGTTCCAATGTATGAAGAATTTCATGTTTTGTGGTAACAATGATTTTTAGAGAATGCTTTTTAGAACTTTTCAGTGAATTGGACAAATCCCAAAAATCAAATGTAGTAATCTTACACTTGAAAAAATAGACACATCATTTCTGCAATTTTGCTTAATATTTTGATAGAAGAAGATCCAAACTCCAAAGACAGAGATGAGAAAGGTAGGAAACAGAGGGAAAAAGATGATAAACCTCAACGTATTTTAATAAAAGAAAGATAAAAAAATTATTAATCATTAAATGTGAAAATATTTTAATTAAACTAAGAAGAAAAATAAGTATTTCTAAAAATGAGTTGATTGTGTAATTTACTTGTCCACCGTAAATAAATAATAGT
The DNA here is from genome assembly GCA_036250505.1 of Solanum acaule. Taxonomy (NCBI): domain Eukaryota; kingdom Viridiplantae; phylum Streptophyta; class Magnoliopsida; order Solanales; family Solanaceae; genus Solanum; species Solanum acaule. The sequence goes on along the minus strand of JAJOOR010000907.1, from coordinate 55,878 downwards.
TAATCTCTTTATCGAAAATGCTTTTCAAAAGTATTTTTGAAAAACATAATATACATTTAAATTATATATTTTTCTCCATACTTATTTTCTTCGAAAAACTTGGCCAAACACCTCTTTTAAGTATTATTTTTATTTAATAATCAATTAATATTTATCATTAGGATTTGATTTATAAATGACATAATTTATTATATTTATAAATATAAATAATATAAAACTTGGACTCGTGTGAATGATAACAAGATGGACAAAATAGATGACCTAAGTGATAAAATGTAACGGCTCCTCACAAAAACATTATATTGTGCAAAAACAAAAAGGGTCATAAATATATTGTCATTATTTACACGTTATTAACAAACAATTTAGACACAAAAATCGTAAAATATTTCGTTTCTCTAAAAGAAATTATACTGATAACGACTTTGTTTAGAGTCTCTTGAGTCTTGTCAGATGTATATGGATTACTTGATTTTCTTATAGAATATTTTTTTATATGATATTAAAATTAATCTCATCTTAATTTATTACTAAATACTATTGAGCTCACCATTTCATATTGTTCATGTTTGAGATGTCTAGTCTTGAACGCGTTGAAATCCCACATATAATACTAGTACTTTTAAGGGATGACTATTTTAATAGCTTCTTTTAACTAAAAATAAATAAATTATAGTATATGTTTTTATAATTGCATGAATACACCATATTAGTTAACTTTCAAGCAAAAGTGTACATACTTTTTATTCGCTTCTTTTGTTTTTGCTTCTGCACATACGTATTTGAAATTTTAGCTTACTTAATATGATTTCAGTTAATATGACTGAGTGTAAACATACACAGAAAATTAAAGTGTTAAATTTGTTGTTATTTTAATAAATTAATGACTGAGATTTGTTTTAAAAAAATATGAAACTTATGTTTGTGAACTTATTTAAAGTAGATTTGGAAGTTGAATTTTGTAAAATAAAATTATTTTCTTGTTGACAAGAAATTTCAGATGCACGCACCTAGTAAAATTTAGACAATTTTATGATATATTTGAGGTAGTGCAGCCTTTTCATGTAATGTAGGTGCGGCGATCGAAACGTGGCAGCAATAGAAAAACAAATAATGGGTGGGACCATCTTATAGGACTCTTGGCAACACAAAAATATTACTATCATCATTTTCGGAAAATAAAAATTGCACTTGCATATGGATAGTATGTATTTTTCAGCAATATAGATTGTGGTAAAGTAATAATGGCTTCCATCTTATTTAAAAAATTTGAATTTGAACTTTAGCTACGATTTTTCTTTATTGGGAGTGTCATTCTCAAATTGATTTTATAGTGCGTGATTTGAATTTATTCGAGACTCCAAACTAAATACCGAGTAGGGAAAAAAAAAAAGATAGCATGTATATTCCGTTCCAATTTATTACTTTTTTTTTTCTTTTTTGATAATTATTTAATATCAATTTTCATAAGATCACAAATTTAAACGGCATATAATACATATACATTATACATTCTATTCCATCTTTTATCTGTTGCAATTTGGTTATCTTATCATCCTTATAAATATGTTTAAAAGAGAATATCTTTTTTAACAATTCTTAGTTTCAATTTTTCATATCACAAGCTTTAAAAGATTTTATTTTTTACTTTTTCAAACTTTATATCAAATTAAAATATGATAAATAAGTTGAAACGAATGAATTACAAATCTTTAATTTAAAACAATAAATAATTAAAATCTTCTTTATATTTTTTTAAATTTTATATCACCTTAAAATTAAATAAACAGATTAAATAAATAGAGTATTATTTATGATCCAAAATCTATCAAACACTTTCTAGAACTTTACCTTGAGGGTTGTTTTCGCTTGAGTTAATGTCTCATACTTCTTAATATTCTTCCGTTTTAATTTATGTGGTATTTTTTAGATATAAATTTTTAAAATTTTAAATTATTATATTTTATATAATTTTCAAATATATAAATTATATTTTAAATATTTTATAAACTATATATCTAAATTCACAATTAAAATTACATTGTGACTCTCAAATTCGTACTATGTTGGGACAGTGGAGTAATATCTCTTCAATGTTCACGTATGTTTTGTGTGCCTTTTATTATACCATCATATTTATTATACCAAAAATAATAATTCTATAGCCCTTATTATGATATACAAGCTCCCCCTTGTATGAAAACTTTATTTCACTTCCTCTACTTAAATAAATACAATGTCATGTGTAATCAAATACTATCATTTATGAATTGAACATTTTTCTCATTTTAAAATAAGTATTATTTTCATTAAAAAAAAGTGTTATTTTAGAAATTCAAGATAAAAATGAGTAATTTTTTTAATTATACCTTTATACTCATATGATTATTAAATAGGGATAGTTAGTAACTACATATTATATTTATTAATTTTTTAATTAATATATTTTTTATTGAAATAACACTTGAGACGAAAAATAATGAAAGTGAATATCCATTTCTTTAGATTCTAAATAGAAGGAGACATTTATTAAGTTGAAGTACATGAATAGAAGAAACCAACCATACAATTTTGGAAAAATTATCTTTTGTATGATCTTTGTACTTTTATCTCTCTGGAATTTTATTGAATTTCTTTTTCACAAAATCATGTCTTTTGAAATCACTGACCAGAGACTTAAAAAAATAGCTTTTAAGTTTTTTTAAAAAGTCAAATTTAAATGATTTTTAAGTCGAAAAATAAAAAGTATGGGAGATCAACTTTTGATTTTTGACTTATTTTAAGTTAATTTTAACCTTGTCAAACACTTCCTAACTTATTTTAAGTCATTTTTGACTTGTTTTAAGTAATTTTTATATTTGTCAAACACTTTCAGAAATAAAAAATTGACTCAAAAGTAGGTTTGACCAAATTTTAAGTCAATTCAAACACCCTCTAATCAAACGAGATATTGGTTATAACAAAGATAAATAGGTTTTTAGTCTTTTATAAAAATAATAATTAAAAAAAAAAACTCTTTCTTTTTATATATAAGAAATTTAAAATTGCTATTTTCTTTCATTCAAATTTAAGAAAGCAAGATATTTCATTAACTCTATCATCATAGATTAGGATAAATGGGAAGAATCACTTAATGTTGTTTGTCTACGCTAAATTTTAAACATGCAACTTTAAAATTTTCAATCACTTTATTAACCACCAAGTCACACTCTTTGACTCATATTAAATGATAGTAGTAGTAATTAAATAGTTCTCTACTAAAGACGGCATGTTATAACCCATACTTTCTAAATGTTAAGTTTCCAAATACTATAAAATTGATCCTCCTATTTTTTGAGAACTAGTTCAATTTTATTTTTTTTACTTTATAAACGCCGAGAATGACATTTTATATGGCATTATTATTATTTGAATTTTTTTTAAAAAAAAATTCAATTCTCATCAAATTATAATTTTTAAAATTATTTTAAATACTAAGTACAATTCTCATCAAATTATAATTCTCATCAAATCAATTCTCTACAAAATTTCCTTCTCTAACTAGATTAAATAAAATGATGGGCAACAAATTATTGAGTCACCAAAGGGATAATTATGGAAAAGTTGCAAATTTTATTTAAAGTTCACTAATTGAGTAATTAACAAAAAGACAGGAGCACACCGACAATTTCATCCCCTTCCAGCATCTGTCATTTACTTTATTTGTTTTTTATTGAAATATGACAAAGTAATTAGTGGGACTAATCTGTTCATTATTATTCTTAACTGAAAAGGCAAAGAAAAGTTCCAAGAAAACCTTTCCTTAAAAAAAAAATGGAAAAAAAATATGGTTATTTCAAGAATTATTAATCTATTCGAGGTTTGCATCTATTAAAATTATTATTACCTCTAAAGTCTAATCCATGTGTATACACTCATTTAGAAAAATATTTAATAATTTGAGATGGGATAAAGTAAATTATTTTGGTGGATGAGTTAGTACTTGAGTCACCGACACACTAGTAACTTGACAAAACAAATTAAATATATACAAGTACTCTTGTACTGTATTAAAAAAATGGTGAATCCACATTGCTTTCTGGAACTAGTATTATTTTTTTTATTTTTTTTGGAAAATATTGAAAATCATAAAATTTTGATAGCTTGTCTATGATATTATCTTTAAAGATATTTTATCAAGTTCTTCTATTATTAAAGACGGAGTCGAACACTAACGAAGATTTATCTCAACAAAAATCCAACAACACAAAATGAGAAGAAAAATATTACTTCCGTCTAACAATGATTGTTCATTATACTATTTTGGAATGTCCAACAATACTGATTCGGTTTATGAAATCAATAGATAATTTTACACTTAATTTCTAATTTATCCTTATCATTAATTATAGTCATTTCTCTTTTACATTCTTAAGACATTATATTTATTATATCAAAGGTTGATATAGTAAAATTATCCTTCTATTTATAATTTCTTAAGAAGTGTACAAAGATAATAATAAACAAATATTGTTGAACAGAGTAAGTATTTCTTTTGTATTTTCTTATTCCATAAGATGAACACAAAATTTACTATAGAGCAACATAAAATGTGTGCTATTAATTAATTGTCATATACACAAAATCAATTGTAATTAGTGTCATCAAAACTTTTGACCAAATGGCCGAAGTTAAGTTGGAAAAAAAGGTTTGACAATTCCAAATATCCTTATTAGAAAATGCTTATTAAGACAATATAATATATATATAATGAATGTCTTAATTGGTATCAAAATAATATTCTCTCTATTTCATATTAGTGAACTGTTGGACTTTTTCTTAATATGATTAGTATTACTTTCTCTGTCACTAATTATTTGTCCATTTTTCCTTTTTTAGTTGTCCCTAATTACTTGTTTATTTTGACAAATCAAGAAAGAACAATTTTTTTTACATATTATATCCTCAATTAATTTACCTAATTACTTGTCCATATAACTTCTTGAAACTCTTAAGTTTTTAATTCATCAACTTCATAATTAATAGGGATAAAATGATAAACTCACTATGCCAATCATTATTTTCTTACTAGGTATGTCAATTCAAAAATGGACAAGTAATTAGGGACGGAGGAAATATTATTTTTGAGATAAAATAAATATTTTAAAAAAACCCCTTTTTGCTTATTTTAATTGGTATACTATTGGATAATTATACATGTCCGATGTCTCCATGAAGTTTTTCCTTAGTTTCCAAATTACAACTACATAATCATGTTACATTTTAATTTTCTGCAAAAATTACTTAAATTTGCAAATAACTCCAGTGTCCAGCCACCTCTCTAATTAATTAATACCCCACTAGATAAACGTGTCTGTGTGCATGCAGTGAAAATATTTTTCAAAGTAATATTGGTCATTTTAAAAATCTCATTCTTTTTTTTTTCTTTTTTTTTTTTGTATATAATGTACTTGTATGAAGTACAAAACAATCCAACTTTACCAAGGTCAATTAATAAAGCAAAATTAGTTTCGTTTCACATCACATTAAAAAGGAAAAGTTTTTACTGTTAGGATTAGGACAAACATAGTGAAGAATAATTTGTATAATTATTGTTGCAATCTCTTAAACTTTAACTAAAAATCTCGGAGTTCAGTTTTTGAGGATAAAAAACATCATCTCAAAAATTATATATTCGCCAATATAAATTCAAATTAATCAGATCAGTAAATTTAACACCGAAAACACTAAAGAGAGGTGGGGACTAGCAAAATTTGTTTATTGGTTGGTACATTCAGTGCAAATGGGCATTGAGTTGTGGATACAAAATTTACATTTACTGGCTACTCTGTACTTGTATTATATCCACCTTTCATTTTGTGCCCATGTCGTCTTCTCTTTGCGTCTCTTTCCATTAGCAAATTTGTACATCTCACAAGCCCTATGACACTCTAAAAGTTTGAATATGTCTTTAACTGCTCCCCACCAGAGCAAAATAATTTTGTAAATATTCTCATTTTAATAATTCCTTTAATTGCCAAATAAATGAAAATAAAAAAAAAATCAACTTATATATGTTCTTGTCATATCGTTTGGAAGAGCAATCAATTCGATCATAGTTAATAGTGGAATCGAAGGCAATTGTTTATTGTGTTTTATCATCATACTATTTTGCTGTTGTTATCGACTTATTGTTTCCTTCTTGTTAGACTTTACACTGTTTTTCTTATTAATGATTATGCCTTCTTTATTATTTTGTTCTTCTTTTACTTGAGTTTGATGTACTTGAGCCAATGATCTTTCGAAAACAATCTCTTTACCTCCATGAGATAGTGATAAGATCTGTGTATATTTAATTAGTTAACGATACATATATTTAAGAATTTTCGTTTGAGCTATATTAATTAGTAAAAACGTTATAAATTACATTATCAATACACAAATACATTATAATTTATTTTTTTTCATGAATATTTCTGCGAAAATTATTTAAGAGATTAAGAAAAATTGTCACATTGAAGATTTTTATTGATATTTACACCAATGTAGGTAAAATGTCATACAACTATAAGGCAATTGTGTCTGTACTTTCCACTTCTTTCACAATATATATTTCAGAGATACGTCCCTAAATAAACTAGTTGTTGGGAGGCCATCGTACGTTATTGTGGAAGACAGAGAGTGTGGTGAGAAATTACAATGTATGTAAAAATTTAATATGAGTATGACTATTTCAAATGGGGGTTCGGCTATGGATTACGTTGTTTTCAATAATTAAAAAAGAACTAGAGTTGTGATTTTCTAGATGTTGGAATTCAAATAGATAATTCATTGTGCAAACCTAACGAATCTATATGTCTTCTAAAATCTCTCGATCCAATTAGAAGAATTTCACCTTAAATTTTTTGGCACTTGGGGTATGTATTAATTTGTTTATCATCATAGGTCTCAAGTTAGCTTTCTATTACAAACTCAAGCTATTAAATAGGGGTTGATATTCCCAAATTCCTTCTTTTGTCGAGCAAATTTAGAATTCAGACAAGATTCAATTTTTGCAACCGTCAAAAATAAATCTTTACAAAAGAACCATTATTTGCACAATGATCACACCTATATGCGAAAAATTTAATGTGAAAAATTCGTTAGTCTTATCATTATCCTATGTCCCACAATCCTAATTAAGTAATTAATTATAGTGTTTAGCTACTCATTACTTAATGCAAGAGCTAAGAAAATTGCAATAACTAAAGAACATTAAGATAAAAGAAAAACAATATAAATCTTGAATTAAAACTTAATACTTCTTGAATTAAAACTTAATACTTGCAAGAATGTACTTTGTAATTAGTGCAAAATAAAAAGAACGGAATATGGTCAAAATTGCCCCTGAACTATGCGAAATAGACCACTTATACTCTCCGTTACATTTTGGGATAAAAAATACCCCCGCCGTTATTCCAGGAGACCACAAATACCCTCAAGAGTTAACACCCCAAATTTTTAGTGACGTGGCATGCCACATGAGACTAATCCCTCCACCTAAGCGTTGCCAACTAAGATTCACTACAAAAGAACTTGACCTTTAGCGGTGACAAAGTCGCCACAAAATCCCGAAATATTGCCACTAAAGGTTATGAGTGATTTTTAGTGGCGACTAAGGCTACAACAACCATTCATTAGTAAAACCTATTTTTTCAACAAAAAAATATGATAATTATTTTCTATTGCAACCTAATTTTCTAAAATAAATAATTGCACTATCAATATTAAAAACATCTAATATTATTACGAAAATCATCAAAATTACTTCTCGATTCAAATCTCCTACTATATAATGCATCACTGTACATTTTATACATTTACATATGACATAAAAATAAAACATACAGTGTCTTCAAACTCCTCCTTAATCGATATCATTTTTGGTTTTTTAAAAACAATGAAGAAAAAAACACAAAATCAGAATTTAATATTAAAAAACCTTTAGTGACGATATTCTGGGCTTTTGTGGTGGCTGTTGTCGCCGCTAAAGGTCTAGTTCTTTTGTAGTGAATCCTAGTTGGCAACGTTTAGGTGGAAGGATTAGTCCCACGTGGCTTGCCACGTCAATAATAATTTGGGGTGTTAACTCTTGAGGGTATTTGTGGTCTCTTAGGATAACGGCAGGGGCATTTTTTATCCTAAAATGTAACGAAGGGTATAAATGGTCTATTTCGCATAGTTTAAGAGCAATTTTGACCCTTTTCCGTAAAAAGAATTGAAAAGTAAGAACCCTAATAATGTCGTCTTCTTTCCATCTTTGGGACCACCCAATCCACCACACTTAAACAATTCACCCAAAAGTTCTATTTATAGTGATAGAAATAAGCACTATTCTAGCTAGCTAGTTGGACTTGATCTTGGTTTGCAAAAAGATCTTCGATGAAACACTACTCTATAGTGCGCCCCTCATCGCGAAATTTGAGATTCATCGCCTGCACCTCTTCACTGAGTTTGAGCTCCGTGGCACACCATTTATCGCGGAGTTTGAGCTCTATGATGTGCTCTTCATTGCGGAGTTTGAGCTAATTAGTGGCGTGCCCTTCATCACAAAGATTGAGCTCTGTGGTGTGGTGCCCCTTTTATAAAATCCACCTGCAAGGTTTTCACGTGATAACGTATAAATAATTATAAAGGGGTGTCTTTTATCTCAAGTCCGAGATATTTTTATCAACTAATTATTATTTCGATGATGTAATTCGTCATCATTCAATCAATTAAGAATATATTGACTCACAATAGAGTTTACTAATAGATTAAAATAATAAATCAAATTACATATATCATAATAATTATATCAAGATTAAGAGTATAAGTACATGTAATGGACTAGAGAATTTGTTTATAAATATACAGATAAAAAACGCCACTTCTCAACTTGGTCCGTTTAATTCATACGGAATGTACTAGTACAAGAAGTTGGAATATGACCATTCCAATAATTAAAATAAAATATATTTAATCTCGTGCTGCCGGTTCTTAAAAATTATAAATATTTGTCTCACTTCATCATTGATTGTGAACATTAATTTATAATTTATAAGAACCGACAATTTTGATCTTTTGTGCATGAGTTCAATAACTTCATACATAAAAATCGTCTACTATATAAGTAATTGACACAAATATTAACACAATAATCTATTCAAATAAGAAACTATTATATTAAAATGAATAAATAATTTTTACAAAGAAATTAAAACGTAATACTACAACTTAATCACCTGATTAATAATATATCCCAATAAAAAAAACTGGACAAACTTATTCCATTTTGAATAGTGCAAAAATGTAATGACGAATATAGTTATCTTAATTTGAATATACTTTAGACGTTTGATTGACCCTTTTCCCTATTTTCTTACAAAACATTTTCTAAAAAAATTGCCGATCAAATAGCAAGTCCGCATCGCGATAAAGACCCTTCTATGGTGTTACGTTTCCTCTTGGAATTACGACAAAATAACTACATTCCTTTTCACGTGTATTTCATGGCTTTATTATGAATCACATCCTAAATGTCTATCTCCATGGTGCTGTAGTTTTGGAATATTTGTACCTAATTATCTTCATTTACAAAAAGAACAAAAATTGTTAGCTGTACAATTGCTTTCGGATAACCTGCATTCCAACTCATATTAGTGTTAATCTTGGATGCCTTTATGAACTATTCCAAGCTAAGCTTCAAATATTCAACCGATAATCTTGTTTAGAGGTGGTAAAATTAATCTATGAAAATATAATTTGTTTAAATTTTAGTGGATTGTTGATCCGTTTATTTATTAGCTCGGTCCTATTCATTTCAGCTTATCAAAAATGAGTTGTCACGATCTCGATTATTGTGAGTGACACCCACACCAAAAAACCTAGTACGAGAATCAAAGTCTAACCCAAAACCAATCCAAGTACCATTCAAAAGAGACAAAGTTCATACATAAGAAAACAGTTCAATTGGCTAGAGAATTGAGTTTCCATAAACTCGACCCAATATTCAAAACATCTAAATGTGAAAAAATAATCACTAAGATCTGAAAGTCGCCATATCAAAACTCTAATAGAATTCAACTGGAAATGCAATTTCAAAACTAAACATAACTAAGTCAATAGTTTGTGTCCGAACATATGGACAACATAACACAGATGAGATGAAGCTCGATCACCCTTGAACTCGAATCAGATATCTCTCAACTGAGGTCTCATATTAGCCGTTGGAAAATTCGCTGCACTCAACAAGAAAGGAATAAGTGTAGTATCCGTACACACCACCATGTATATGTAGGATCACGTGGACAGTCCAATTTATACATATAAGTAGTTCACCATCAAATAGTAACACAAGACAATACACATCATAGCGCAATTATCAATCACACTTAGACTTTCAATCACATTACGTACTTGAAACAACAATGCATAATCATAACCACAACTCCACAAGTACCAACAATCATGAATACATAGACTCTCAGTCACAATATCATAAAACAACAATACCCGAGTCAAACAATGCATAACTATGTGTCACACTTGATCATAATGCAAAAATCGGTCCACTCATGGGACCTCAAACACATATCTGGTCCCCTAACAAAATTCAAACCAAACTGTAGTATCATACTAGGTGAGATATTCGAGCAATCTTATATAGTTATCCCATGCGTGGTATCCGAGCAATCATATATATAGTTATACCATGCGTGGTATCCGAGCCGATCAAGAATGTCCTATACTAGTGTGTTACCCGAGCCAACCAACAATCACAATCGAGCATAATCACATAGCACAATAGACATGCATAATCACATAGCACAACAAACATGCATAATCACATAGTAAAATGAACGAGACCACTTGAAATAACACAGTCACAACCACAACTTCACTGCAAGAGATTACCTACATCATGCCATTTCATATACCTTCCTATCATGCATTGCAGAATATGATATTACATGCAAACAAACATAAATTGAAAAACATATAACCATCACCTACCTCGAATCAAGCCTTTTGGAAGCTCTAACTAGCCCGAACCTTTCCTTTGCAAAGTGTCTTGACTTGTTCATGGTCTAGAATTAAAATACAAACAATCAATCACAAATAACCTATTAATTTACACAGATTACTAACAGATCCTAACCTTTGGCCTGTGATCTTCCCCAACTTAGGGCTCCTCCCCACCATGAAATCAGGGGCAGAGGTACACTATGCTCAGGGTGTCCAATTGGACACCCTTCATCGAAAAATTACATCGTATATATAAGTAAAATCATACTTTAAATGATTAAATAAGACATTTTGGACACCCTTAACACACTAAAGTTTCTCAGCCCAACGATTTCTTTAGCCCAGCTAAAGCTGACGCGCTTAAGGACTAGCATGCGTGCACGGGTTTGAATCCCAGTTGCTGCGTTTTTTTTACATTTACGAAAAGCTCCTAATTAATTTCTAAATTATAGTTAATAAATCAATTATGTTTTTAATAATTCAAAACTAATATTATCTATTAAAAATCTTAAGTTAGAGACCTAATCATAGTTAATAAATATGTTATTTTTTCAATAATTCAAAACTCATATTATCTATTAAATAATCTTAAATTAGAGACCTACAACTTCAAAATATAATGAAAAAAATAAAGCATAGTAGTCATTAAATTTTAATCATTTTTCTTTTCACTAAAATTTTAAATAAAATTTAAAAGTAATTATTTAATTTAAAGTTAACAAGCAAAGTCATTTTCTTCTATAAAGCTACTAAAAGTGAAAAAAGGCTCTATATATAATTTCTTTTTAGAAAAACTCGTTTGATTTTACTCTTTATTTTTCATATCTTGTTGTTAAGTCACCAAAGTAAAAGTGATTTCATTATAAACTGAATTTTCTCTTTTTCTTTTTTTTTTGTTCATTCACTTCCTATTAAATAAACATGAACATTCAAGCTAAATTTTATGTAGTTTGATTTTAAAAAAATTAGAATATTTTTTAATTTAAAAAATTAATTGTTAATGTTACGTAGTTTGATTTACAAAATTTTAGTGCACCCATCGTCAAATTATTTTTTTACCTATGCGATTCTTTTGTGAAATTTCTGGCTCCGCCACTGCATGAAATCATGTTCAAATCTTTCCCTAATGTTAACCACCTAATTTCTAAGGCTTAAATTGTGTATAGGTAAGATGTTTTATACTTCTTCAAATCCTATATATTATTTTCTTGTTTGAGTAACAACACATATGTGGAGCATGTGCTTTTTTAAGAGTAAATTTTAGGTTTAGCAAACATAAAAATCATATTTGTATGCTATAGCTATAGTTTGTATAATTGCACTCCCTAGCAAACTTTATGTTTGCTATGTCTATTAATATGTATATTTCGGTATACATATACATAAAAAATATGTATTTGAGTCTATTTGTATATTTCGGTATACAAATGGGTCCTGCATTTGTATGTTTCGATATATAAATGGGTCCTGCATTTGTATATTTTGGTATACAAATGGGTCCTGCATTTTGTATATTTCGGTCTATTTGTATGTTTCGGTATACAAATGGGTCCTGCATTTGTATATTTTGGTATACAAATGGGTCTTGCATTTGTATATTTCGGTATACAAATGGGATGACAAAAAACATGGAATGTTTGTTGCGAATTACAAATAAAAGAAACTATGGCTATATAATTTAATTTGAATTAATAGTTTGTTATTTCATATAATTTTTCCTTTTTTAACATAAAATATATATCAATTCCGGCATAAAAAAACAACAAATAATGATACGAATAATCTACAAGATACAAATTACATATATAAACACAAATAGAACATCATTTTTTTTGTTTAAAGAATGAAAATTAAAGTGAATATAATAATATAATATCCGTGGCTTTTCCAATTACATATGTATATGGCTACTATATATAAATTTTGGTGATGAATACACTGTATGACACTCAAATACATTGATACAATATTAAAAATATATACACTTGAGTATATTGATACAAAAAGAAGATACACTTAAATACATTGTTACAATATATAACAAGAAACTGATATACTCAAATGCATTGATATAATATATTACAAGAAACAAATACATTGATACAATAACAAATGTATACACTTAAATACATTGATACAAAGAAAATGGTACAATCTAATATTACCCAAACATACATTCTATATAAAAGAAAAATTGATACAATCCAAATACAACTTCATACACACATTAAATACAATTATTAAAAATGTATCAAAATTGTGGCTGCAAAATATAATTTATCAAAATCAAAATAATTAGATATAATTACAGTGTATGTGTTTAAGAATGATACAAGACCTCTTCCTCTGATCGTTCGATGATTATTTTTATCCTATTGGTACCCAAATTAATATCTTTGACATTTTTATCTTTGCCATCCTTCATATTTGAAGCAAAATAATATCTTTGACTTTCCTTCTCTTTCCTACATTGCTTTCCTTTTTTGAACCTTTTGATGGTATACCTCTTTGATAAAGCCTGATCTTATATTCACTTTACTTTGATATTGTGTGAATTTAAATTAGTTTGATCCATAAATTTTGAATATTTGATGATTATATGGAAAGAAAATGCATCTGACAACCAATGTGGGCCTTGAGTAGTTACTTGCAAAGACAAATAAATAAAGGGAAATTTATGTAAAATGACAAACATTTAGGGGCCGTTTGGTTACTGGTTAGAGTTATGAAGATATTAGTTATATATGACTTAGTTATGCAGGTATTAGTTATACAGAGTTTAGTTATGCAGGGTTTAGTTATGCAGGGTTTAATTATAGTATTAGTTATGCATGATTTAGTTATGTAGGTATTAATTAAGCAGGATTTAGTTATGTAGGTATTATTTAATGATGTAGAGATTACAATACATTATAATATTTACAGTAAATATTCTATCAATATATTGTATATATTGTTTATACATTTTTAATACACCAAATATATGAATTCGAGATAAATTCACGTCCTAAACAAAATAATAATACATGTTAATAAAATATGTGAAATATATTTAATAATATATAAGCTAATATGTGATTAACATATGCGCCGTCAAAATATATACCATCCAATTTGTAATATTAATAAAATATTTACATTTGGAATCAAATGTAAATAAAAAATAAAGGCTGTTGTTCGTGTGTTAAAAAGAAAAAGAGAAAAAAATTAGGAATGCAGTATAGTCAGCAAGGTTAAGTTCTCAATAAAAAAATTAAAAATAAATCAATAGGGTAAATATGTAATTTACTATTTTAATACATGTATAACTAATACTCACATAACTTATTCCATCTTTTACCCTGCATAACTTATTCATAGATTCCCTCATAAGTTATGTTGGTATTAATTATGTTGGACTACAAAGAACGCAACCAAACACCGTATAAAATTCATACATGAATAACTTTTATACAACTTTTAGAATCCTACCAATCAAACATGGTATAAGTTTTGTTGACTTTTCTACCTAATATAAAACTTCTACCAAACATAATAAAACTAATACTCCATCCGTTTAAAAAGAATGACCTCATTTCCTTTTTAGTCTGTTTAAAAAAGAATGACCTCTTTCCTTTTTTGGTAACATTTTAATTTCAGCTTTCCACGTGGCATGTTTAAAGCCACAAGATTGAAGGGCAATTTAGTACATTTGACATAACTTTAATTTAGGACCACAAAATTCAAAAGTCTTCTTTATTTTCTAAAACTTTGTGCCAAGTCAAACCAGATCACTCTTTGTGAAACGGAGGGAGTACAATTTTTTATACATGAATAAAATGGACTCTTATACAGTAACCAAACGGCCCCTTAGAGTATATTATGTAATATAGTTATACTTTCGATTATTTTTAATTTGTGGCTACAGTTTTGCGAAATTCTGCTCTTCGATTTTCTAATACTATAAATTCAGAATTTGTAATATTCTGTTCCTAATTGTATAAGATCAGAATTTGTATAATTCGCTTCCTGATTGTATAAATCCAGAATTTGAATATGCTTACCCTAGCTATTTGTATATGATTTATGAAAAAATTATACTCCCTCCGACTCATTTTATATGAGGTACTTTGACTCGGCATGGAGTTTAAGAAAGAAAGGAAGACTTTTAAAACTTGTGGTCCAAAATGAATGATAGAAATTTGTGTGGCTGTAAATAATTTTATTAAGGGTAAAATAAATATTTTATAGTTAGATTGTTACTTTATATAGAAATGTGTCATTCTTTTTGGGACTGACTAAAAAGGAGTGAGTCATATAAATTGGGACAGAGGGAGTAATAAATTATCATGTTTGTATATTGGCAAGCGAAATATACAAACAGAGTTCTGAAAAATTAGTAAATGTATAAATACAGAGTTTGTATATTTGGAAGTGAAATATACAAACGGGCAAGTAAAATATACAAACCATAACCTCCATAGCAAACAAAACTATAACTATGAAGCACAATTACTAAAACTATAACTATAAAGCGTTATTATATCTTATCTTTGTTATTTCTGAAATTTTCTCATAAATAAATACGGTGTAACTAGCTAGCAAGCACATGTAGCCTCTCAACTTTTGGATTTAATAATATCTGCACCATATCTTTTGACAGATTCATAAAGGCAAGTCTTTCTAGTGTTCCTCACTTGAATTTTACTAACAATAATTTCTAATATACTCGAAGACTAGAATCTAAAGACATATGGATATGTCCAACAAAATACACCCTCACATGCACACATGTAGGCTTGGCTATCAATTTATTGAGTCGTAGAATCCAAGAAAATTCAAAAGATTCGACTATATATTATGTTTATAACCAGTCATTTGCTTTAGTGAACATGAAGGGTCAAATCTCAAATTTTGTTCATACTAATAATATTTTTTTTTCTCTCCTTAACTTCCATATATTAAAATAAGTTTTTCTTTTTCAATTAACGATAGACAATAACAACAACAATAACAATGTATCAATGAAATTAATTCAGTGAAGGAAATATAACAAATAACCAGTACAAGAAACAACAATAAAATCATTTGATAGTTAAAATACCATAAATTAAACAACATACTAGGACAAATTATTAATTATTAGAAAAACAATCATAAACAATTAGTTACCTTAAGCAAAAGAGAGCACTACACTACCTACTACCCTTCTACCCTAATATGTGTTCTTCATATCTTCCTATCTAGGATCATGCCCTCGATAACCTGAGGTTGCCTCATATCCTGTCTTATCACCTCATAACAAAAATTTGGCTAGGGATGAGCACTATTTGGATTAAATCGAAACATTTAAACCAAAATCAAATTGAATTTTAATTTGAATTGATTTTTTGATTTTTTTGGTTTGATTTTGGATTTAGAAAAATAACAACTGAAAACTTGAAAAAACTAATTATATTAATATCTAATAAAGGGGTATAGCAGGCACCAGACCGCCAACACGTATGCTTGTGCTGCCTGCTTATTCCCCTTAGCTGCCTCTTGTTCATTCAACTTCATCCAATGAAAAAAATGTGAATCCATTTAAAATTTCAATTGTAAACTTACTTTTTTTAGGATACTTCATAAGATGGGGCTCATGAAAATATTTTATTCCCTTTGTTCTATTTTATGTGACATTTTTTGGATTTCGAGATTTAAACAAGTTTATCTTTAATCGTAAAGTATTCAGATTTTTTAAACATTTTGAATTATCAATTATCATGACTTATAATACTTTTTATGTAGTTTACAAATATATAAATTTCATTTAAAAAAAATTAAAGATATAATGAGCAAATTTTCGGTCAAACTTAAACTGTTTGACTCTCGAAAAATGAAAAAGTGCCACATAAATTGGGACAAAGAGAGTATTTTATATGTGTATAGTTGATTCTTGAAATTTGATCGGTGCTAGATAAATTAGAGTATTTTGTGCTATCTGTTTCTTTAATTTTTTGTCCTAATTTTGCTGTGTGAGAAGCTACTTTCACGTATTCAATAGTACTTGAATTTGGAAAGCTTATTTTACTTAGTAGGCATTTGGCCATGCGATATCATATCACGTTATGAAATGGTGAGATAAAATCAGTGTTTGGACATGTGATTTCACGCTGATTCCATCTCATGATTTCATATCATGAGATGAGATTCCATATTCTCCAAAAATCATGATACGAGAATTTCATATCATGATTTGAGATTTTTTAAATACAAAAATTGATCCACAAGTTTATATTTTGTTAAAACAACCCACATTTATAGTTACTAACCATTTACTTCATATGTAAATAAATTTATAATCACATCATTACTTTTTAAAATTTATTATTCTGACCAATATATAGTCACTTTAACTCACATCAATTGATTGTTGAGTAATAAATTTGTTTTCTTCATTTACTCCAACACCTAATTCATTACTTCTACCATTTTATATATATTACAACTCATAGTCATATCTATTTGAACAATAGAGGAAATCAAATTGATGAAGTGAAAGGTGTAGATACCTAGTTCAAGAACGTGAATATATTGGAAAAAAGTTAAACTATAAATCACAATCAATAAATTCAGATTAAAGTAAATTTAAAAATGAGTTAAAATTGAACTAAAATAAAGATCACATTAAAAATAAGTTAGGTTGGATAGGCTTAAACTTAATCTAATGCATAATTATTTATGCTTAACCATAAAATTTTGAAGAGCCAAATAATTTTTGAGAAAATTACGTGATAAGATAATTCTTAAAATTTAAATATATAGTTAATAATTTTTTTTTTAATATTATAGAAACAATTTTTTCAACGTGTATTGTAGTTTTTAAGAATAAGAAGAGATAATTATTATTCCTAATTTAATGCTACAATATATTATCAATTTATCTTAAAGTGAGGATTCTTTTTCATCCTTAAAAAAAATACCTCAAAAAGAATATTAAAATATAATTTGAAAAATAAGTATTTAATGTTGGGTAAAACATGAAAAAAAATTATTGTCTTTTTTTGATATGTCAAAAGTGACAAGTAAAAATGAAAATCTATTTCAGTAATAAGTGACAGTACACTACAATTTATGTTCAATTTTTTATTGAATTAAGTTTGATGAATTAAAGCTAGATGAAACAGTTACTTAAGTGGAGAACAAATAACTTTGTAATAATTTATTATGCGATTGTATAAATTTTTGTTTATTTGGTAAGATTGAATAAACAATTGGGTTACTTTAATAGTTTTACAACTTATGAGATTCTTATGTTTATGAGAAAATATACAACACAAAAATTCCATATCTCATGTCCAAACAAAACTTCAATTTCATCTCATGATTTCATATTATGATATCATATCATGATTCCATATCATATGATGATTCCGTATCCATATTATGAAAGTGGATGATTAGATTTTTTTTTTTTTGAATTATTATAGTGAAAAAGAGTTTGTGAAAAAGAGTCTGTTTGACTGTTTCTAATACCACATGACTAGTTGTTCTGCGGTATAACATTGCTTCCAATATACTAATATGGCTTTTGTCTCAAAACTCGGTTCAAGTTCTAAAAGAGTTGCCTCCTTCTAAAAACGCCCTAGGGCTATATATTCTTAAGAGAAAAATATTAATCTCGATAACAGATAGGCAAGGCTCTCAACAAACACGTCTCCAAATTTCATCTTTGCAAACTCTTCCTCAATCTTGCTAGAACGGAATCAACGGACCAAGTTTTGTGCACTTTATAGCAGCAGCAGTTTGGCATCCAGGTAGGCTATGATTTATCAATAGTAGTAGATTTTCTATGCTCATATATATATATATTATTAGGAAAATTAAATAATATAGTACTACTGTATGTAGTAGTCTCATTTTTATAAAGATAAGTGCGGAAATGGTACTGAGTGTATAAGCAGTACATGTATAAGTTTATATATGAACACCCATCTAAATCTAAAATCATGAAATATAATAAAGTAATGCATGAATATATATGTACTAAATATGAAACAGTCCTGCCCAGTTTCCATCAGTACTCTAGCATATACCTCCGTCCCTATATCCAAACAATTTCACATCTTATCTTTGCATTTAATTTTATGAACAACACTAATGGACCCTTACGTTCATTTATATATACTACAACTAGAAGGATAGGCCCGGGCCCAACATGAGCAAAGTATTATCGTAAATTTGTAAAAGGAGATACAATATGTTATTCTTAGGTTGATTTGTAGATGAGGTTGGGTGCATTTTCTTTTCTAATTACGTTTAGTTGACCGTCTTCATCACAATTATTATAGCATGTTCTCCAATTGTTTTCTAGAGTATCAAAGTACCTGAAATCAAAATATGAAGCAAAAATTTGTTTGGTTTGAAAGGCACAAGGTGTACTACAATGTGTATATATGATGGTTTCTTTTGGGTAGATCTTTGTTATAGTTGACTTCAAGTGAGGTATTAGAACTGGACAGATTGTTACTGATGAGAATATAAAGTATAGAGTCCATTAGTTAGTTGTGTACAGTAAAAGTTAGTTATGCACAGTGAAATTAGTTAGTGTCAAGTTGTTGGTTAGTTAATTTCCAGATGTATTTTGTTAGTAATTGTATATATATAGAGTCACATTGTAAATGTTTACTCTTCAATTCACATTCAATACAAACACAAGTTTTCTCCCTCAATTCAGTTACTCTCCAGTCGACTCCATTAACAGAGGAATGAAGCTAATCAATGGTGTTAGTTTTGTCATGGTATCAGAGCACGGTTGATTGATCGTAGTTCTTCTTTTCAAAATCGTTTCGTAAGCTTCTCCTCTACATTTGTAGAAACTCTTCTGTGTTGCTTTTGATTAGTTGTTTGAGGGTTTGTGTTGTGAATCCTCTGTTTCTGTCAATTTTTTTTTATTTCATGTTTGGGGATTAACTTTTTTGGTTGTTTTCGTGTTGAATTCCTTACAAATACTAGAACACCATGGTTGATCTTCAAGCTTTCCGCTTCTAGTTCGACTACAGTTCGATTGGACTTTGCTAGTCGTTTTTACCTGCATCCCTCAGAGAGTGCAGGATCTTCTACCTAGAGTGTTTGATGGTGCTGGTTATAGATTTTGGCGAAGGGGTGCTCTCAGAGCTCTCTTAGTCAAGAGCAAGAAAGGATTTATTAATGGAGCAATTAAGAGACCTGCTCCTACTGACCCTAATTTCATGCAATGGGAGAGATGTGATGACATGGTCACATCTTGGATCTTAAATTGCTTGTCCCCAGAATTGCGCGATAGCTTGCAGTACGTGAATAATGCCAAGGAACTCTGGGCAGAGCTAGAAGAAAGGTACTATCAAACCAATGGGTGCAAATTGTATCAGTTGCAGAAGGAAATCAATGAACTTGTCCAAGGCACTCTGGACATCACTAGGTATTACACAACAATGAAGAAGTTATGGGAGGAGATGAGCACCATTGATGTCAATTCTCAGTGCACTTGTGTGTGTTCTTGTGGGGGTAAAAACATACTGCACAAGGCTGAACAAGACAGGAGACTGGTACACTTTCTAATGGGGCTGAATGAGATGTATACGACTATCAGAGGCATCATTCTCATGATGAGCACTCTTCCTAGCATGGCTCAAGCCTTTGCCATTTTATGCCAAGAGGAAAAACAAAGAGAGGTGAAGCCTCATAATCATACAACTTTGGATTATACCTCTCTCAATGCCTAAGGACAGATCAACAACAATGCAGGTTACAAGAGGCTTAGGACAAACTACAATTCATCTAGAGGATGGAACCAGTTCTGGGAATACAAACAACAACACCGTGTTTAGAGGCAATTCCAGTACCAACAGGTCTTCTCTGTTTTGTGACTATTGTAAGAAATCAGGACACACAAGGGATAAATGTTACAAGCTTCATGGATATCCATCCAATCAAAGGTTCCAAAAGGGAAAAGGCACAAGTTCTGCAGCAAATATGTGTGCCTCTGATATGAATGTACATCAAGCTGAGGAAGAACCTGAAATGGGGAAGCAGATGTCATTGAACTTGTCCAAAGACCAGTATGAACAACTACTCAACATCTTGGGAACTCTACAAGCTGGAAATTGAGCCTCAAATTCAGACAATTCAGACAACATGCTGAATGGAGCTGTGAACTTGGCAGGTATACTTACTTGTTATTCCTCTATCATTGATATAGGTGATCTTTCTTGTAAATGTGTTAAACTGACTACTGGCTCTTGGATCATAGATTCAGGAGCATCACATCATATGACCTATGATAAAACCACTCTCACAAATATTAGATCACTTCCATATCCCTTCTTAATTTCACTCCCAAATAGTTACAAGGTTAAAGTGACTGAAATTGGTGATGCTTGTTTAAATCCAGCCCTGACTCTGAACAAAGTATTATTTGTACCTAGCTTCAAGTTTAATCTCATTTATGTTTATTGTTTAGCATTACAACTCAATGGAGTAGTCAGTTTTGACAAATTTTCTTGTTTGTTGCAGGGCCCTTCTCTGAAGAGCCCTCTGGAACTTGGTAAAGCCAAGAATGGCATGTACTTTTTGTTTCACAAATGCCACAATTGTTGTCCATCTGCTGAGAAAAAGTCACCTCATTCTAATTGTCATCTTGTCTCCAAAGTGTACACTGCATCTTCTGTAAAACAATCTCCCATTTTTGCTATGAATAAAAAAGATTGTAATATTGTTCCTTCTTCTTGTTTTAATGATACTTGTCCTTCATTTGCTAATGTTTCTAGTCACACTCGTGATGATGAACTTTTATGGCATACTAGATTAGGACATGTACCTTTTGTAAAAATGAAAAGTATCTCAGCCATACCAATGAATTTTTCTCCCAAACAGCCTTTTACATGCACTATATGCCCTATGGCTAGGCAAACTAGGATGCCCTTCCCAGAAAGCACCACCACTACCACCATAATTTTTGAGTTGCTCCATGTTGACCTATGGGGACCATATCACATTCCCACTTATGATAGTTATCATTATTTTCTCACCATGGTGGATGACCACAGTAGGTCCACTTGGACACAACTACTAAGATGCAAAAGTAATGCTCTCCAAACTATCAAAGCTTTCATATCTCTCATATAAAACCAATTCCAAACCAAGTTGAAAGCCATAAGATCAGACAATGGGTTAGAGTTCACCTCTGCTGAAGCTACATGTTTCTTCCAAACCAAAGGCATCATACACCAAAGAACTTGTCCATATACATCCCAACAAAATGGAGTGGTAGAAAGGAAACATAAATACCTACTTGAAACAGCTAGGGTACTTTTATTTCAATTAAAACTGCCTATGAGATACTGGGGAGAATGTGTATTGACTGCCACATACATAATAAATAGATTGCCCACTCAACTCCTTCAAAACAAATCTCCATATAAAATGTTGTACCATAAACAACCTACATATTCTCACCTTAAGAGTTTTGATTGTCTTTGTTTTCCAACTGTCTTAAGAACTCACAAGGATAAACTTGAACCAAGAACCATACCTCATATTTTTGTTGGCTACCCATTCAATACAAAAGGTTACAAAGTTTTGACAAGAAAGTTCACATATCTAGAGATGTCACCTTCCATGAAAATATTTTTCCTTTTGTTATTGCCCCTGATGGCTCTAGTTTCAATTCTATTTTACAAATGATTATTCATGCCACTAACATGCCTTGTATGCCTGGTAAAATAAACACTTTTGCTAATGATGAAAGGCTGGACAATTTTACACCACATGAAGTCACTGATAATCAAGTAATCAATAGTACCAACATGCATGAAACACCACCTGTTGATCTACATGAACCTGCAACACAAAGTACTTTGCCTAATCCAAATACTTCTATGATCAATAATACTTTATCAACACCTACACCACCAGAACCTAGAAGAACAACTAGGACCATACACACTCCTAATTACCTAAAAGAATACAACTACACCCTACCTAATTACACTTCCTCACTTCTTTTATGTCTCACCATAACCATGTATGCTTCACTAGTCTTTGTTCTGATAGCCAACAGTTAGTCACAACCATTTCACATAAATGTGAGCCTAATTCTTTTGAAAAGGCAATACTGCACCCTGCCTGGCAGCAAGCCATGACACATAAGTTTTAAGCCTTGTATGCTAATGATACTTGGGAGATGGTCAGGTTACTTGATGGGAAGAAGGCTATTGGATGCAAGTGGGTGTACAAAATAAAGCATAAGGCTGATGGAAGTGTGGAGAGGTTCAAGGCCAGGTTGGTAGTCAAAGATTTTACACAACAAGCTGGGGTAGACTACACTGAAACTTTTTCACCTGTGGTGAAAATGACTACTGTTAGAACATTGATTTCTTTGGCTGTTAAGAAAGGTTGGAATTTGTATCAACTAGATGTCAACAATGCATTCTTACATGGTGATTTGCATGAGGAAGTCTACATGGTACCTCCACAAGGCCTTGCAACAGGTTGTGATAACATGGTGTGCAGATTGAAGAAATCCTTGTATGGCCTAAAATAGTCCAGCAGGCAATGGTATAAGAAGTTGGCAAATAGTCTTTGTTCAAGAGGGTATCAACACTTAGATAGTAACTATTCATTATTCTATAAAAGAAAGGGGTGCTTCTTGGTGTTTGTTGCCATATATGTGGATGACATAATCATGACTGGTATTGATGCAGCTGAGATTAATTCCTTAAAGTGTTTCCTGAATGACCAGTTCAAGATAAAAGATTCGGGCAAACTTCACTACTTTTTAGGCCTAGAAATCTTGTATAGGCATGATGGTGTTCTAATTTCTCAAAGGAAGTTCACTTCTGATCTCCTAAAAGATTTTGATGTGTTGAATTACAAAGCCACTACATCACCACTTGATTGCACTGAGAAGTTAATAGCCACAGATGACAAACTATTAACTGATCCCACTCAATATAGAAAGTTGGTTGGCAAGCTCAATTTTCTAACTCATACTAGAATGGACATAGCCTATGGTGTGCAACATTCGAGCCAATTCATGCAATCACCTAGGGAACCACATTTGAAAGCAGCCTACCATGTCCTTAGATATTTGAAACAAGAGCTAACACTAGGATTTTCATTTCAAACAAGCTTGATCTCACTATCAGTGCCTATTGTGACTCTGATTGGGCTACTTGCCCTGACTTAAGGAGGTCTGTTAGTGGATACCTAGTACTTATGGGAGACAGTCCTATCAGTTGGAAGTTTAAGAAGCAAGCCACAATGTCCCTATCCTCGGCTGAAGCTGGAATATAGAGCAGTGAGACAAGTTGTGGGAGAGCTAGTATGGCTTGAATTATTGTTGGGTGAATTGACTGTACAATGCTCCTTGCCTATACATGTTCATTGTGACAGTCAAGCAGCAATCCATATTGCCAAGAATCCAGTTTTTCATGAGAGGACAAAACACATTGAAATTGATTGTCATTTTGTTAGGACCAAGCTTTAGCAAGGATTGATCACACTCCATCATATACCCACTGATTCACAGTTGGCAGATATTTTCACCAAGGCCTTGGCTGGGGTTAAACATACTTCTCTATTACACAAGTTGTCTGTCATTACATCACCTCCAACTTGAGGGGGGCTGATGAGAATATAAAGTATAGAGTCCATTAGTTAGTTGTGTACAGTAAAAGTTAGTTATGCACAGTGAAATTAGTTAGTGTCAAGTTGTTGGTTAGTTAATTTCCAGCTGTATTTTGTTAGTGATTGTATATATATAGAGTCACATTGTAAATGTTTACTCTTCAATTCACATTCAATACAAACACAAGTTTTCTCCTTCAATTTAGTTACTCTCCAGTCGACTCCATTAACAGAGGAATGAAGCTAATCAATGGTGTTAGTTTTGTCAGTTACAATGGTATATATAAGTTTAGTCATATTTCTCTTATTCTCTACATTACCTGCATGTCGAGAAATGGAAGTGAGAAGGAATGATGCTCGCTTTTGAGCCAATGTTCTGCCTAGAAGGGTCAATTCAAACAGCACTGAAGTAACTCCAACCTCAATCTTTGCTCATCTATCTTTATATGACATGAATTGAGTTTGTGAAACCAAATTTCCTTGGTTAACATTTTCTGCCAACTGATAGAAGATGAAGCCAATCAGGCGATAAATAAATTTCATTAGGCGATACCATAAAGCTCGAAATGCATATAATAAGAATACTATGTTTCAATTCAAAACTCAAGTTGGGATCGGTCATATGAATCCTGACTTAGCATATAGCTCCATTTTAGATTATTTCAGGCTAATATTTTACAAAAATTAGAACATAAATAAAAACTTGAAGAATATGTCTATATTTTGTATTGGTATATAAATCTCAATCATGACTAAAAGACTCCCCAAAAGTAAAGGAATAGTCTAGACTTCTGACAACAATAAGACTGACTTATAACTTCCATATTGAATACCATGTTTCCAGGACAAGAACTGTATGAATTGGTACTATCCATAAATTCATTGGTAGATGACGGATATCAACTATGTTGCAATAATGTATGACATTTTTGTCGACAAAACATTTGCAATAATTGTTAAAGTAATAGAGTTAGACGAACCTTTTTTGACGACAAGTGATGTTGTTGGATTATGTGAGTTAGTGGTGGTAGTTGATGTTGAACCTAATAAGCAGTCAGTCCAATTAATATATGAAATATTTTTGGGAAAGTGAAATTGAAATCAAGATTTTATAATAACTAACCAATTTCGAATACAAAGTAGTGTCCAGGTATAGTCTTTCTTTTACTAAAGACTGTGATAATTGGGTTGTTAGTGCTAAATATATCGACCACTACAAAAAAGAAATCTCATTAAGCATAGAAAATGCATATGCAAGTAAAATCATAAAGGAGGTACATTCTAAATAGTAAAGATTAGGTTGCTCACATTCTAAACAACCCAATAATAATGTATAATCTGCATATAACAGTTGCAATACATATTAGAGTCAAACAAACCTTTTTTGACATTAGGTGATGTTGTTGGATCACGCGATTCAGTGGCAGCCATTGATGTTGAACCTAATAGGCAATCAATCCAATTAGGTGATTATTGAAACTAATTGGAATTAGTTAGTTAGTTAGAATGATTGTTAGTGGAGTTGATAAGCTATCATTAGTGAGCTGTCATTAAATGGTCCTAGTAGAATCTGTTAGGTGTTAACTAATTGATAGCTATATATAGTCGACTTGTATACATTGTGAAAACCAGTGGCGGAGCCAGAATTTTTAATAAGGGGGTTTAAAATCTGAAAAAATAGACACACGAAGTAGCCGAAGGGGGTTCGACATCTACTATACATACCTAAAAAATTATTTTAACCATGTATAAATCATATAAATTTCCGCCAAAGGGGGTTCGAATGAACCCCTTGATTTTAAGGTGTCTCCGTCACTAGTGAAAACAGATTGAAAGTATCAATAAAATCAATTTTCTATTCTTCTTCTCAATACTCTGTATGCATAGCATCTGGGTAACACAAATTCCGCGTTATGTGTGCTAAATGGAGCATAATTTGACATGGTATCAGAGCTCCGATCATTGTTTTTCTTTGTAGTTTACTGTTAATTTTGATCTGTTTCGAGAATCACCATGGCAGTCTCTGAAGAAACTGGATCTACAGAAGCACCTATGGTTGTGGTGGATCATCATCATCCGTTGTTTCTGCAAGCTTCAGATACACCAGGTGCAGTCATAATTCCAATCAAACTTACAGGACCGGAGAATTACACATTGTGGAGTAGATCGATGAAGCTTGCTCTTCGAGGAAAAGGCAAGCTTGGGTTCATCGTTGGAACATATGCAAAGCTTCAATACAAGGAAGAATTGGCTGAATTATGGGAAAAGTGCAATGCGATCTTGCTCTCATGGATTGGTTGTATAGTAGCAGTTGAGTTAATGCCAACCATCCTATATGCATCACATGCTAAACAAATTTGGATCGAGTTCAAGGAGCGTTTTGATCGATCAAAGTTGACGAGAATTTATCATCTCTGGACTGAAATTGTGACCTTAAGGCAAGGTATGGATCCTGTAACTACTTATTATTCAACATTGAAAGATGCATGGCATGAATTAGACATCATGGCACCATTACCTCATTGTGATTGTGGGGAATCGCGACCTTACCTGGAACATTTAAGATCTCAACGACTGCTGCAGTTTCTTATGGGGTTGAATGAAAGTTATAGTCAAATTCGAAGTAGCATTCTAGCTAGGACTCCAATTGTTACAGTAAATGAATCATATACAATAGTATCACAAGAGGAGAGCCAAAGGACTTTAGGTGTTGTTGATGATAAGAAGGTATTAGCACTACTAGCAGGGAAGTCACAATCTTATAGGCATCTTTTAAGAAGGAATTGGATACTTCCAATGGTCCTCAGAGATTTGATCTGTTTTGTGAGTACTGTGGATATAGAAATCATAAAAAGGACAACTGTTATCGATTGGCTGGTTATCCTCCTGGTTTTCAGAGTAAAATGAGGGACAATAACAACGATGGATCAGGACACTTTAGACCTAATGGAGGTATTAAAGGCGATGGATCCAACTCATTTGGAAACAATCAAAATCATACCACTGGATATAGGCCTCAAGGTCGAGGTCAACATAATTCAGGTGGATATAGACCTTCTAGATCTGCTGCTAGGGGAGATTCATCAGGAATTAGGCCTCAAGACAATACCTCTCACACAATAGAGTCATCATCATTTAAGGGTCATTTGTTCAGTGACCAATAATATGATGAAATGTGGCAAATGCTGGGGAAGGAAGGCACACCTGAATACTCATCAAATCTAGCAGGTATCACTGCTTGCCTATCTACTGCATTAGAACATGAGTGGATAATTGACACAGGTGCTACACATCACATTACTCCATTTAAGGAGCTTCTTACTTCACTTAAAAGCTTACGAGATGATTGCAAAGTTCAAGTTGCAACTGGCGATAAATCCCAAATAAACAGTGAAAGAGAGACACTAGTTATGAGGGATCAAGCTATACACTATGTGTTGCATGTTCCTGAGTTTAAATTCAATTTATTCTCAGTTTCTAAATTAACCAGAAAATTATCTTGTGTTGTTACCTTTCTTCCTGCTTTCTGTATCTTTCAGGCTCTCTCCAATGCAAGGTCATGATGATTGGTAGGGAACGAGAAGGGTTATACATACTCAAAGATTGCATACCAAGCACAGTTAATACATCATCTAATATTTCAACTAAGATCACTAGCAATGCAGAAGACACTCTATGGCATTACAGGCTATAACATCCCTCTGGTGTAGCCATGCAACATGTTGAGTCACTTCCTAAGAAAATACACCATCATGTTCACGACCAGTGTGATATTTGCCTATTAGCTAAACAACATAGACTTAAATTTCCTACCCATTCTACCAAGGCTATAGCTTCATTTGATTTAGTTCACCTAGATGTATGGGGATCCTATAAGAAGTCTACATATGACATGAAGCATTCATTTGTTACTTTGGTAGATGATCATAGCAGGTATACTTGGATTTTCTTGATTCAATCCAAAAGTGATGTGTTACATGTATTGAAAACTTTTTTGTCACTAATAAAGAACCATTTTGGTGTGTCTATTAAAATTTTCAGATTTGATAGTGGTAGAGAGTTTGTTAATTCTCAATGTGATAATTTGTTTAACTCTGAAGGCATTATTCATCAAACCAGTTGTGCCTACACTCCTTAACAAAATGGGACTGTGGAAAGGAAACACAAACATATTTTAGAGGTGTCTAGAGCATTGAGGTTTCAAAGTGGTAAACCCATCGGGTTCTGGAGGGAATGTGTGAGAACTGTTGTATATCTCTTAAACAAACTCCCCTAATTGGTATTGAATGGAAAATCACCATATGAAATATTGTTTGGGAAGTAACCAAAGATTGATCATCTAAGAGTATTTGGATGTTTTTGCTTTGCTAGTGTGCTTCCTAGAGGTGTGAAGTTGCAAGAGAGCTAGAAAGGCAGTCATGATAGGTTTTTGTGAGAACCAAAAGGGCTACAGGTTATATAAGTATAAAATCGACATTCTGTTTGTTAGTAGAGATGTGATATTCAAGGAGACAATATTTCCTTTTAAGGAAGGACCACATTGTGATACTGAAGATATGTTCACTGTCATCCCACTTGGCACTCTTAATGAATTAGTTACTGAAAATAATTATGCTCAAGAGAGTATTCAAGTTCGTGATATAGCCACATAAAAGATTGCAGCCATACATGATGTGCCTACTGAGACCATTGCAATCCCAATTTCAGGAGGAATAGAACCCGCAGAGGACAATGAAGTTGTTCATGAAGCTGGGCATCATGAAGAACAGGTAGATACACCTTCGGGGATTCAAGGAAGACCTCATAGAAATGTCAAACCTCCTATTTGGCTCAAGGATTATGTTATTCTTGCCAAGCCTGCAACATATTGTACATATCCTATTACCAACTATATTGGATACTCACACTTGTCTAACAAGTATCATGTCTATTTGAGTTCCTTTTCAGCTATTCAGGAACCAAGATCATTTCAAAAAGCATCACAACATCCAAAATGGGTAAATGCAATGCAACAGGAAATTAATGCCTTGGAGGAAAATCAAACATGGGAACTGGTGCCCTTGCCATCTGGTAAGTAGCCTATAGGGTCCAAATGGGTGTATAAAGTCAAGCTCAGGGCTAATGGAGAAATTGACAAATACATGGCTAGATTAGTAGCTAAAGAATATACTCAAAAGGAAGGCTTGGACTACCATGAAACCTTCTCCCCAGTGGCAAAGATGGGGACAGTTAGAAAAGTTATAAGTGTAGCAGCTTCTAAGGATTGGAGCCTTTTTCAGATGGATGTGAGCAATTCATTCTTACAAGGAGATCTTTATGAGGAAGTGTCTATGTCTTTGCATCAAAGATTTCATAGTAAGGGGGAGACTAGAGTATGTAAACTGGTGAAATTACTATATGGACTCAAGCAAGCCTCTAGACAGTGGAACATTAAATTGACCACTGCCTTGCTTGATGTAGGCTATAAACAGAGCTCACATGACCATTCTCTATTCACTAAACTCTGTGGAGATGATATTGTGGTGTTACTGATTTATGTGGATGATATACCACTTACATGGAGCAGTCATAGTCTTATTAATGATGCAAAACAGTACTTGCACAGTCAGTTCAAGGTCAAGGACCTAGGGGAGTTGAAATACTTCCCAGGGATTGAAATTTTTAGGTCTCAACATGGGATTTTGATGGATAAGAGGAAGTATGCATTGGAGCTTGTATCAGATGTAGGGCTAGCAGAATCCAAACCTATGCACACACCAATAAAGCCCAATGTTAAGCATACCTCAGTGGAGCATGATAGGTGTACAAGAGTCCAGGATGATCTATTGTTTGAAGACATGGACATATATCAAAAGTTTATTGGGAAGTTGATTTACTTAACAATTACTAGGCTAGATATTTATTTTGATATTCAGTTGCTAAGTCAGTTCATGCAGTATCCTAAGCAATCACATTGGATGACTGCATTGAGGGTGGTGAGATATGTAAAAGGGTCACATTGATTGGGAATATTTCAAAAAAAAAGGTCCTATAGATAACTTGGTGGTGCATTGTGATTCAGATTGAGTTGCTTGTCTCAATACAAGAAGATCAGTCACAGGTTTTGTCTTGCAGTTGGGGACTTTATTGATTTCTTGGAAATCCAAGAAGCAACAAACAGTAAGTCGTAGTTCAGCAGAAGTAGAATATCGCAGCATGGTTGCTGCAGTTGCTGAAGTCATTTGGATGGTTGGATTGCTAAAGGACTTGTGTGTGGAAGTGTCAACTCATATACAACTCTATTGTGATAGCAAAACAGCTTTGCAGATTGCTGCAAATCCTATATTTCATGAACGCACAAAACACATAGAGATTGATTGCTATTTTGTTAGGGAGAAGCTGAAGGAAGGCCTCATATATCCAGTTCATGTGTCAACCAAGTTCCAGCTTGCAGACTTATTGACAAAAGGATTGGGAGTGGCTCAACATAGTTTCTTATTAACCAAGCTGGGAGTTCTTGATATATTTCACCCTCTAGCTTGAGGGGGAGTATTGAAACTAATTGGAATTAGTTAGTTAGTTAGAATGATTGTTAGTGGAGTTGATGATCTGTCATTAGTGAGCTGTCATTAAGTGGTCCTAGTAGAATCTGTTAGGTGTTAACTAATTGACAACTATATATAGTCGACTTGTATACATTGTGAAAATAGATTGAAAGTATCAATAAAATCAATTTTCTATTCTTCTTCTCAATACTCTGTATGCATAGCATCTGGGTAACACAAATTCCGTGATATGTGTGCTAAATAGAGTATAATTTGACAGTGATGTTGTTGGATGATGCGGTTCAGTGGCGACCATTGATGTTGAACCTAATAAACAATCACTCCAATTAATATATGAAGTCGTTTTTGGCAAAGCAAAATTGAAATAGAATTGTAATGACAACGAACCAATTTCGAATACAGAGAAGTGTCCATGTATATTATTTTCTTTATCGAGGTCGTCGATGGGTTGATGACGTGGGATGTATCAACTACTTCATGATGGAAAGCTAATTAACATTACCAATGCATATATAAGTAAAATGACAAATACATTCTAAGTAGTTTTTTTGGTATCTGACCTTTTTTGGTAACAGAAGACTCTTTTATCGTTAGAGCTTTCTCTTTAGGCAATTCAACAAAAACTCCAGAACATGATGCTTCTTTGGCATGCTCAGTCAGGAGATATCAACTTACTAATTTGACATTTTTCCTCGTCGCCGTGATAAAATAATCTCTTTTTTCTCAAATGACAATTGAGCATGCATATCATGTCTCCTAAGCTTGATTTTAGCAGCTCTTTCTGTTGAGTAATGACGCTTCCTTAATTTGTAACAATGACATAAATATTAACTTAGAAGAGAATATGTTATTCTACACCTCTGTTATTATACAATTATTGTACAAGTCAGCACAATATATAGAACTTTTGTATCTGTTATGTTTACTGTTATCAAACATCTTCTGCACTCAATGAAATCTACAACAACTTCACTTCGATGTGGATTTAGGATTTATCTTGGAAAACCTAAGGAGCAGAACAACTTAGTGATTCCAATTTTTGTCTGCTCGTGCTCTTTCCCATTGAATCTTCACACAACTTGTATTTACTCCCTAACACATAGTCTAAAAAAGGAAAGCAAAAGTGCTCATTACCCTCCTGAACTTGAAGTTTTTTATTCAATGTACACCTAAGCTATATTCCATTTTAATTACCCCTGAACTTGTTTATTCTTTCATCGCGTACACCTTTATTGTCCACATGGCGTAGAAATTGACAACAAACTCTAGGAGGCACATGAGGAAGTAAATTTTTGCCACATCATAAAGCTACAACGGTAAAAAAACATAAAATCTCCATTTTTCTTTAATTTTGGCATCTTTTCAGAACTCTCTCTCTATTCTCTAACTATTTATTCTCCATATTCCCTTCTCCCTTTTCAAATTTTAGAATTTTTCTCTCTTTTTCGTTTTAATTTCATTAGCTAAATTCATGAATTATAATAGGAGACTTGTTTGTTTAGGTGGGACTCCTCCAATTCTGAAAATTTCATGGACAAATGACAATCCCGGAGGTAGATTTCTCGATTGTAGACACTATGGGGTGTGTATTCTATTTTTTTGCTTTTAATTTGTCAATTTCTTATTATGTAATTTTTTTTAACTTTGATTTTATGAAATGCAGTCCTTATTTCGAAATCATTGTAAGTTTTTCGATTGGTATGATCCAGAATTTCCTAGCCAGGTGAATACTGTGATTTTGGGTCTGTTGAAGAAGACCAACAAATAACAAAAACAACGGAAGTGTAGATGGATTTTAAAACTGATTTTGGGCATTAGTTTGATATGTAATGTGATATTGTTCTTTTATTTAGTGTGTCGTTGATTATTTTTTTTTGTGAATGTAATTGTTATTAACGCAAGGTCTTTTGGTTCTAGGGTTCTCATTTTATGCATTAGTTTGGTTTGGTATTTTAGTGATGTATGTTTCTGCTGATTAAATATATATATCTTGGTGTATGTTCAATTGACTTGTCCTTTTTTCATAAAACTACAATTACATGAAATAGGTAATATGATAACAAAACCCGAAATAATAACATAAAGGCATAACATAGCTAGTGTTTTCTTGAACATTAAACACAAACATCATAGTGTTTCATTGTTTCAATCAAGAACCACAATAACTTAAGTTAACCACCAAAACACAAAACAATCACAACTTTAAGTTTGGTTGTACAACCACACAAGCACCAAAACACAAAACAACCACTAATTTAAGTTTGGTTGTTACAACCACACAACCACCAAAGCACCAACACACATTAACTAAGAAAATTTCTTTGAGGGAGATTTTCCCTTGGCTTGTACCCTTGTTTGAATTCCAACAACTTTTGATCTGATTTGAATACGATGCATAACACTTTGGACTTGAAGTTCTCTTTGAGTCATTGCCTGTTTGCCTTTCCACTTCAATCCCTGTGTAGGTTTAAAACCAATATCACCTGTCACATGCGCAGAACTCTGCACACCAGTATTAACCCTCCTACTGCTAGCCAATCCTTGCTGAAATATTAACAACCTAGTTATTTTAGGACTCACATTTAAAAATATAATTTTGACAATTTTATAAGACACTTGCATTAATACATGTATATCCACTATCAGCAACAAATACACCTTGTCCCACAACTCTTGGCCTCTTCTTGTAATCACTTCCTGCATCTCTTCTTGTACCAGTGTTGCTGCTGCTTGCTCTTTCATATTGACCTCTACCCCTATTTTTCCCAGTGAAGGACTAATGTGAGTAGAAAAAGAATAAAACAAGAGAATAAATTAATAAGTTAATAAGTAACCTAATCTAATTTATAAAAGCAAATTAATGTGAATGTACCTCTTGAGTGGGTGTTGGTGTAGACTTAGGTTTAGGATTTTTGGACAATTTCTCTTATTATGATTCACTCCTCTGCAAATTGAACATGTCATTACTGTCCCCATTCTCGGCAACTTTCCAGCTTTTCTCACTTCACCAATTTCTCTTCTTTTGTTCTTTGGTGGCCTACCAGACATTTTTCTTGCCTCAGGTGGTTCAACTATTGGGTTTCTACTTTTAGGCCACATTTCCATGTTAGGGACTGGTTGAATGAAATGAGAATATGTTTTCAGATATGTCTCTTTTCTATACCAGCTTGAAATTGCTTGTGATGCATCCATGTTCAAGTGGTTCATTGTTGCTATACCATGTACACATGAAATACCCTTTAATTCCCAAGATCTGCAGCTACATTTCTGTTGACCCAAGTTCACAGTATGCTTGTATGCCCCTTCTAACACTTCAAATCCATCATCACCATTTCATTCAATGTTGCACTGCATTGATCTTGTTGCATTGGTATTGAATACCATCATTGCCATTGGAGATATTCCATTTGTCCATGTATCAGCAAATACTCTTGACTTACTCACCCTACTCATCACCTTAATTCTAATTTCTTCCAACATAGTTACAATAGTCTTGTTCCTAGGTCCCAAAATCCAAGCATTGAAACTCTCTGCCATGTTGTTATCTATACTATCACATTTTGAAAAAGTTTGGAAAAAAGCTTTGCACTATTTATCATTGTTGTATTTGATAAGGTCTTCAACTATACCTTTTCCCAGCTTGGATAGAGCATTTATATTGTACTTAAAATGTGCCTCAAAAGTGGCTCTATCACAAGCCCGAAATTTGTTCCGTTTCTCTATGCCTCTCCAGTTTTGTGACCAATTTTCTAATATGTGTCTAGCACACATTCTGGAAATAATTCATTTGTAGCAGCTATTAGTCCCTGTAGTTGCAAAACAAAATAATAAAGATAGTTAAATTTTGATTAAATAAAATTAAAGACAAACAAAAAAGAAATTCAGTTACCTTTTGCATATCACTAATGATAGTGATCTGGGAACCATCTCTTAGATTAAGATCATCTTGCAGAATGGTCATGAACCATTTCCATGTTAACTTGCTTTCAGTACCAATTACTACCCATGTTATTGGATACATTTGGTTGTTTGAATCCTTAGCAACAGCTATCAAAAGTTGACCCTTACAAAATCCTTTTAGAAAACAGCCATCCAGCCCTATACATCTTCTGCATCCTTGTTGGAAACCCTATTTCATAGCATCAAAACATATATAAAAAGAGTGAAACTGCTTCATTCCATTTTCTGATCTGAATCTGTAAGCTTCACAACACAAGTGCTACCAGGATTTGTTTGGAGTAACACATCCCAGTAGTCTAGGATTCTGTTAAATTCTGCCACATGATCCCCCCATAATTTCCTTTAAAACATTTTTTCTTGTTTTTAAACAAACTGCCTTGCCTACATGAACATTCAACTCTTTCCTCACCAAATCTTGTATTTCCCACCCTTTTATACTAGGTTGAGAAATAATCCTATCTTTCAGATACTTACATAAAAACTTTGAATTACATAAAAAATTATTGATAGTCTCGGTACATCTGTGCCTTGGGTTGTATGTCTTGATAGTGAAGTTTTCACTCCTCCCTTCCTTGCTTGCATACAACAACCATGGACAACCATTTTTACACTCGACTCTTACTCTAGTACTCTCATTCACATACTAGTCTAACTTAACTCTTTTTTTATAGCATATTTTGTAACTGCCTCTCTAAATTCCTTTACACTTTTAAATACCAAACCACACTGCCATATTACAATATCTTAAGTAGAATCATAAATCACTCTATTACTCTTCTTTCTCCCCCTTAAACTCCCTATTTCAAGTTCATCATCAGAAACATGTTGTTCTTCATCACTTTGAAAACTATCACAATCAGAACTGTCATAGTATGGCTCATCCTTTGTTAGCTTACCCTTGATTGTTTTTTCCTTTTTCAATATCTTCATACCCTTCATCAAGTCCAACTTCACCTAAAAAAAGCCTTTTGTTTTCCTTCTTCTTTCTCCTCCTACTTTCTCTAAACTTTCTCACATCTTCCTTAACAATCCTCAACTCCTCATGCACATCACTTTCACAGTCAATTGATTGGTCAGAACAAATAGAATCATTGTCTATATCTTCCTCTGCATTTTCTTGGGCACTTGGTTCAACTTCTTCTTGAATAGAAGGTTCTCTTTGTTGGACATAAGGTTCAACTTCTTCTTCAGTATCAGTCCAATCTATTGAAGAATAACCATCATCAGTTTCTTGTTGGACACTTGCAACCCCATCATTCTCAACTCTTTCACTAGATGGAAAGGTAGAAGAGGAACCTAACCCTAGATCTAGTTTTTTTGGTTGTGCAGTTAGAGAACCATCAGATTCCCCATGTGCATTAAAAGACTTATCCACTTGACTTAAAGATTGACTAATTTGACCTTCAGTGGGACCCACATCCTCTAGAATAGTGTCATGACACACATAAATATCTATTGTGTCCCATCATGCATAAATAATGCAATGTAACAAATGTCCATGTCATTTTTCAATTCCACCAGATCACCCCCTAGATATGGAACTGCATAAGTTTTTCCTAACTTACTAATCCCAAAAGACTTGGCATAATCTGCAAGTTCAGGAATTGACAAATGATCTTCATCCACATTCTCTACATATTCAGTCCTACCCCCAACATATACTGGACCTACCTCACTCACCAAGATACCCCCAAATTTGAACCTTAAATTGAGGTACTTAGTAGCCATAGTCTCAACCTATAACCACAATAATAATCACAGACAACAACAACAAAATAGAGGCAACAAAACCAAATTTTACTCGAGGAAATTATAATATTTAACAATACAAAAACATAATAGATGAATTGGAACCCTAAAACCCCTAAAATATTGATTTTACTCAACATCATACAAATATACATAAGGAAATTACAAAAAACCCCAACATTTAACAATACCAAAATAGAATATTGAAATCAAAACCCTAGAATCTTAATTTTACTAAAAGGCCCTAATTTTTTGAACTAATTACCAGAAACCCTAATACTCATGCATGCATAAGCTGAACAAGTTCATAATAATACATTCATTAAGTGAAAATTCTAGTTGAAATCTATCAAACCCCTAATTGGAAGATCAATCGGAAACTATGGCGAAATCCTAGTCGAAGAATATGGCGAAATCTTAAACGAAAAATAGGGCAAAATATAAATGAAAAAGTAAAGGAAACAAACAATAACACATCATAAGAGTGGATAATCACTTACTTGGTAAGAATTTCAGACAAGATCGAAAGAAAATTGACCAAATGCTTCATGAAATCGAGCAAGAACTTCACGTCTAAGAACTGCAACTGGCCCAAATCCAGAAAGAATTCTACGAAATCTACCCTTTACATTGTCGATTACACTTCTTAGAGAGCCAAAAGGTTTGAAATCTGCCCTTTACTCCATCGATTACAGTTCTTAGAGCTTAGTGAGAAGTTTTGAGCTTAGTGAGATGCTTAGTACAGAAGTTTTAAGAAGTTTGACATTTATTTATCTAGGTGGCTAATATTTATCCAATTGGAAATCCATATCACCACTTTTGTCAACCTGTCATGCGCAGTAGACATGATTGGAGTGGCCGGACCATACAAGTGTACGCGATGGAGGAATAAACAAGTTCGGGGATAATTAAAATGAAATATAATTTAGATGTACACTGAATAAAAAGCTTCAGGTTCGGGGGGGAGGGGGAGGTAATGAGCACTTTTGCCAAAAAGGAACCAAAGCCTTCAATCGTAGAGCAAAAATAAAAATAATTAAATCTATATTTATCCATGGAGCAAAGTAAAAGATCACTCTCAGTTAATGATCTAAATTCACTAACTAACACATAAAATTGATCATTTAATGCTAAAAAAGCACACAAGCTTTGGTTAACAAAGGAATGAGGCTTTTGTAAAATTCGACGAATAACATAAGTAGAACCTCAAATAAATTAAAGCTCTTTGAGCAAGAAACGAATTGGTAAAGAATATAATCCAAAGATTTGAAAAGAGATTAGCCTTGTCTTAAGACTTAATTTCTTTAAACATCATGACAGTAACAACTTCAAATTAACAAAAGTGACAACAAATTCAACACTCACCAAGAAGAAGCTGAATGACGGAAGAAACAAGAAGAAGTTGAATGATGGAAGAAATAAACAGAGGCTGCGATGAAGACAACGGTGAAATAGATAGAAATTGGAATTTTCTGTTGTCATCTTAAAACTCTGTTTAGAGTTACACGAACAACAACTATTGTAAGGGTTTGACACATATTGCAATTTTTTACGTGAAATGACCAAAATGTCCATTGGTTGGCAACGTGGCAAGACACCTGAGAGGTGCTTCTCAAGCTGCTTATATATAGAGAAACTAGTAAAGGTAGCCCGGGCAGCGCCCGGGCCCAATAGAGATAAAATTATATTATTGTTATATTTTATGTGCGGTTAAAAAATTAGTAAAGATTGTTATAATATATTTTTATCATAAGTGAGCTAATATAGAAATTTATTTGTCATTTTTCTTTTTAATTTTAATTTCAAATAGCAAATAAATGTAGCGATGAGATTGAGGGTAGAAATGAAACATATCTCTCTAAATTTAAGTAAAATTAAATAGAGTAGAAGTAACATTAGGGCTATCAATAGGACGGTTCAATCGATTATTTTTTTTAAAAAATATATCATTTCAATTTTACGGCTATTTTATAATGTATAACCAAAATTAAAATTTTAAAACCATCGCAATCCTAATTTATGTGACATAGACAAAACAAAATTAGCTTTATTTTGTTGTCTTGTAGATATTTTAAGTTATTAATTATTGTAATTTATAGTACTTTTTATTTAATTTTTTTAATAACATATGTTACTTTCTATGTTTGAGAGTTAAACCAATTTTTATGTCTTTTAAATATTTTAAGTTGATAATTATTGTGATTTTTAGGTAATTTTCAAATAATATTTGTTACTTTTTCAATCCCAGTTTATGAGGCACAATAGAATTTTGAGAGTCAACTAAATTTTCATTAGAAAATAAAGATTGGCATTCACACGAATGATATTTGAAGAATTTGCGATTAGAGGTACTAATTGAAATGGGCCCCAAATAATTGTACTGATTACTACTCCAGTCGTTCACTTTTGGTTGTCATGTTGCGCTTTTCGAAAGTCAATTTAACTAATTTTCTAAGTTAAATTAGATTACATCAATTCGATATTTTAAACAAAAAAAAATAGATAATCAAAAACTACGCGAAAAATACTATACATTGCAATTTTTTCATATCAATATGATGAAAAAGTACATTGTAAACTGTTAGTCAAAGTTCTTATTTGAATTTGAAAAAGGAAACCATACCAATTAAAAGTGGACGGAGGGAGTATGTGATAAAACTTAAAATTGGAAGTAGAACTCGCAAGTGAAATGGGCCCGTTAGAGAATAAATGTGGTAAACTTACCTTTGTATGTTGAATATAATGGCAATTGAAGTGTGCCATAAATGAATGTAAATAAGCAAGCAAGCATGTTGACGGAGTGTTGCTTTCTTATTCACCTTTCTTAGATAGTAATGTCCGTGCTGTGCACGAGCCGAAGCGTTAAGATTAATTTTTAAAATTGATTTACATGTTTTAACTTTCAATTCGTTGTATATATATACTTCTAAATTAAATATTCAAAAAGGAGAATATTTGATATTCCCTCCGTATTTTTTTGATCGTCACATTTTCCTTTTTAAGAGTCAAACGATATGAATTTTGATTAATATTTTAAGATGTATTTTTTATATTGATATGAAAAATATTGCAATTTATAGTACTTTTTGTATAGTTTTTGAATATCTAAAAATTTATTTTAAAATATCGAATTAATATATTCTAATTTAGCTTTGAAAAATGACAACTAAAAACTAATAATATTTTATATCTCAATTTATATAGTATATTTTAAATGTAACTAATAATATTTTGTATCTCAATTTTTTTAGTCTTTTTATCTTGATTTAATATCTTTTGTGTAATTGATTAACAAAGGAAGTTACTTCTACTTATTATTGAATATACATTTCTATATGAAAGGAGTAATATGTATGATATAATTCTTTATTTTATGAGTATATATAATGTAACATCTCGCTATTTGAAAGAACTAGAAAGAAGTTAGAATTAGAAAGAGTTATTTTTAGAAAGAATTAAAAATCTGGATATTTGTTAAGTTATGTTAAATGTGAGTTTTGGGTCAACTTCAAACCATAACTCCTAGCTCAGGATGAGTTAGGTGTTCTTCTAGATACCATAGGAAATATCTTGGAATTATCTTTCCAACGCCACCGAGTTTGTGCGATTCCGAGTTTGTATGAGTGAGATATGTCCATTCGAAGTTGGGTTGTTCAAATAAGGAAAGTCTAATCCAGATTTTAGGAGGGTATTACGGTCCTTTCCATACCCAATTAATTTATTTCATTTTTCGGAGTTTAATTGGGGTCTAAACTGAACTTGGTCAGTTTACGCTTTTCAAAACTAAGTTAGGTTTTTGAGAGAAGAGAAAAGAAGAGGAGAAGAAGCAAAGATTCGTCAAGTTCTTCAAGAATCGCTTGTGGATTTCGTCAAGGGGTGATCCCTACGAGGTATGTGAGACTTTCATAGCATTGGGTTTGTTCACCCACGCGCCAATCATGTTTGTTTCAGCGAAATTCGTTTCTAGAAAGTTGAAAGTATGATGTTCTTGAATTATGTTCTTGAAGTATGCTTTAGTTCTTGAGATTTGGTGGGATTGTGGAGTTCTTGATGGAATTGTGTCGAATTAAGAGTTGTTTTGAGTTAGATTCCTTTGTATATATACTGGGCATTTGAATTTATAGAGGGATTGAGAAAACGGATCGAATTTAGGTGAATTGGGGTGAGAAAACGAAGAAGGAAAAAGTCGAGCAGGTTTTGGCACGCAAGTCTGCGTCGCGGACTTGCTCCCCCAGTGAACAAAAATCACCTCCACGTCGTGGTTAGGACGCGGACTCCTCTGTTTCAAAATTAAATTTCGCGATCAAATAGTCAAATACATCTCCGCGTCGCGGACTTGTTTCCAGACAGTGATTTCTTGATCGTTTCTCAAGTTTAACTATCTAAAAACACTCTTAAACATCATGAGATCCTTCCTATCACAAATCACAATCCTTGAATCCATAATTCAATTCAAGGAAAGTTAAGAGTCAAGTCAAGAGAAGTTAAGAGTCAAGTCAATAGGTTAAGAGTTAAGTCAAGAGAAGTTCATAAAGTATTTCAAAAGTCTTTCACAAATGCTTTAACTTTGTTTTAAGACTTAAGCTTTGAGTTGAGGAAAGAGTAAGAGTAAAGTTCATTTCTTCAAAGATTATACGGGAACTAAGTATTCCCAAGAGTTAAAAATGTTTTCACATTTGACCAATAAAGGAAACATCGATTTCCAAGAGAGCTTTTAAGCTATGTTTTGAGTAATTATCTCAAACCAAAGAAAAAAGTTTTGTTTTAAAAACATATGAGCTAAGTATATTTTGGGAGTAGTATTGAGCACCGATATGGGGATGCGAGTTCATAATAACTCAAGTCTCCATAAATCATGTAGCCATCATGGGTTGTAAATGATCATACTTTTTAGATGATTTCTTACGTGCTTTTTAGCATAGACTAATGGATCCACTTAGTTAAGGCGTTCTATATGACGGCAAAGTATTGGACAGTTCTGATAGCGTGGACAAGATGTTGTATCACCACTTAGGCTCATAATGGTGGTTGTCGGTTAGATAAACTCCCACAGTATTATATTACTTTATAAGTAAACTGAGTTGTTATTGTATTTCTTTAACAAATTGAGTTGCTACTACTGTTTTAAATGCTTTGTATAACTGCACCATTATTGTTGTTTACTTTGCATTTGAGTTAAGTTATTCATGATTTCAATAAAGCCAAGGTAGGTGTTTCTTTCAGATTCCTTTTAAGCTTATGTTATTTTTAGTAATCCCTTCGCATACTCGTTCATTCAATGTACTGATGCCATTTGGCGTACATCATTTTATGATGCAGACACATGTAACTAGGATCAGCATCTAGCCCCTCGTTGATCCAGTTGAGCACTCGGAGTGGTGAGCCTCATTGCTTTTCGGAGGACTCCTTTTTACATTGCTTTCTAGTATTTCAGTTGTTAGGATGATCGGGGGTCTTGTCCCGACATCCCTCTTTGTTTTAGAGGCTTCATAGACGAGTAGTTATAGTCCTTTAGTCTTGTTTTTCAGATGTTTTGCTATGAGACTTGAGTAGCCATTTTGGCTAGTTTGAATGTTTCCTTAAAGATATTCTAATTCTTATATTTAAGTCTTCCGCTGAGTAAGTAAGCTAGGCCAAAGGTTCGCTTGGGGCCACCAATAATTCTTGAGTGCCAGTCCGGCCTAGGGTATAGGCTCGGGGAGAGACAAACTTAGTATCAAAGCATAGAGTTCAAGAGTCCTAGGGAGTCTATGAAGCCGTATCTGTAGAGTCCTAGTTATCGGTGTGAAGTGCGCCACTTTTATAATTAGGAGGCTGCAACACTTAGGAAATTTTCTGATTTCTTTCACTCTCATTTCATGCGTTAGAGTTTGATCTCTAAAAAGTTTCTTTTAATTTGTGCTTGCGCATGTTTTCAATTAATCATGCCTCTAAGAAGATCTATCAAAGGTCGTCTTGCAAGGCGTAATGTTGAGGAGCAAGGGGTACCCAATGCACCTGAAGTGCAACCTCAAGGAGAAATTACCAATGCTAAGTTCAAGGAAGCGATTCGAATGTTGAGCCAAGCTGTGACTAACCAGGTTAGGTAACAAAGAGGAGCTAGACATGAAATGGCTGATACTTCGAGGATCCGAGAGTTCTTGAGGATGAATCCTCCAAGGTTCACTGGTTCAAGCACAACTGAGGATCCAGAGAACTTTATTGAGGAGCTGCTAAAGGTATTTGAAGTTATGCACGTTGCCGATGCTGAGTGAGTAGAATTAGCTGCATATCAACAGAAGAATGTTGCTAGGACTTGGTTTGACCAGTGGAAGAAGGGTAGAGCTGATGGAGCACCACATGCGAGTTGGGCTTGTTTTGAGGAGGCCTTCTTGGGGCATTTCTTTCCCCGAGAACTGAAAGAGGCCAAGGTACGAGAGTTTCTCACTCTTAAGCAGGATTCTTTGAGTGTTCATGAGTATGTGTTGAAGTTCACCCAACTATCTCATTATGCTTCGGAGATGGGTGCGGACATGAGGAGTAGAATGAGTATGTTTATGGCTGGGCTGTCTCGTCTGTCGAGTAAGGAAGGTAAGGCTGCTATGCTAATAGGTTACATAGATATATCAAGGTTGATGGTCTATGTGCATCAGGTTGAGGAAGAGAAGCTGAGGGATAGAGAGGAGTTTAGAAACAAGAAAGCGAAGATAGGAAATAAGTCCGGGCAGCAAATAATTAATGTGAACCGTTTGTCCTTTCAGCAAAAGCAAAAGGGACCTGCTCCATCATTTGCTTGTGCACCTGCACCCAAAAACAAAGGTGAGTACAATAGTCAGAATTTGCAGCGCTTCAAGGCTAGACCTGCCCAATCTCAGGGTAGTGTGGCACAACAGGTAACTGGGCTCCTGCATGTGCTAAGTGTGGTAGAACCCACCCAGGTGAATGTCGCGATGACTCCACAGGTTGTTTCAAGTGTGGACAAGAAAGTCACTTCATGAAAT
This sequence comes from Solanum acaule, assembly GCA_036250505.1. Lineage (NCBI taxonomy): Eukaryota > Viridiplantae > Streptophyta > Magnoliopsida > Solanales > Solanaceae > Solanum > Solanum acaule. The sequence continues at coordinate 11,993 of JAJOOR010000907.1, read as the reverse complement.
AGTGCCCTAAGAACCGCTAAGGAAATGAAAATCTGGGCAATAAAGCCCAATCATCAGTTGCTCCACCAGACAGGGCTTCACCTAGAGGAGCTACTTTCGGTACTGGCGGAGGAGCAAATGGCCTTTATGCAATCACTAGTCGTCAAGAACAAGAGAATTCTCCAAATGGTGTCACTGGTATGATCAAAGTCTTTACTCTTGATGTTTATGCTTTGCTAGACCCAAGATCAAGTTTATCTTTTGTGACTCATTATGTTGCGAATAATTTTGATGTTCTTACTGAGAAACTTTGTGAACCCTTTTGTGTTTCTACACCTGTTGGGGGTCTATTCTAGCTGAGCGAGTATATCGTGATTGTGTCACTTCCATCAATCACAATAACACCATGCCTGATTTAGTTGAGTTAGACATGGTAGATTTCGATGTCATCCTTGGTATGGACTGACTTCATGCCTGTTATGTCTCCATTGATTGTAGAACTCGAGTTGTTAGGTTCCAAATTCCTAATGAACCATTTATAGAGTGGAGTAGCGGTTCAGCAGTGCCTAAGGGTCGTTTTATTTCGTACCTTAAGGCGAGAAAGTTAGTTTCCAAGGGGTGTGTCTATAACTTAGTCTGAGTTAATGACTTTAGTGTTGAGATACCTCATATTCAGTCAGTCTCAAAAGTAAAAAAGTTTTCAGAAGTCTTTCCTGATGATCTTCCCGGAGTCCTTCCTGAGAGAGTCATAGACTTCGGTATAGACATTCTTCTAGATACTCGTCCGATATCTATTCCGCAATATAGAATGGCATCAACAGCTTAAAGAACAGTTGAAAGATCTCCTTGATAAAGGTTTTATTCAACCAAGTATCTCACCTTGGGACGCTCCAGTCCTATTTGTGAGAAAGAAATATGGTTCCCTTAGGATGTGTATAGACAACCACCAGTTGAACAAAGTTACCATCAAGAGTAAGTATCCTCTTCCGAAAATTGACGATCTTTTCGATCAGCTTTAGGGTGCTACCTGTTTCTCTAAGATAGACCTCAGATCAGGCTACCATCAGTTGAGGGTAAGAGAATGTGATATTCCAAAGACAACATTCAGGACCCGTTATGGTCACTATGAGTTCCTAGTCATGTCCTTTGGTTTGATCAATGCGCCTGCAACATTCATGAACCTTATGAATAGAGTATTCAAACATTATTTAGATATGCTTGTTATCGTATTCATTGATGACATATTAATCTATTCTAGGAATGAAGAAGATCATGCTAGTCATCTCAGAATAGTTCTCCAAACTCTGAAGGATAGAGAATTGTATGCCAAGTCTCTAAGTGTGAGTTTTCACTTGAGCCTATGGCATTCTTAGGCCACATTGTGTCTAGAGAGGGAATTAAAGTTGATACTCAGAAAATAGAGGCAGTGCAAAATTGGCCTAGATCCACATTTCCAACCGACATTAGGAGTTTCTTGGGTTTGCCTGGCTATTATAGAAGGTTCGTAGAGGGGTTCTCATCTATTTCATCTCCTTTGACCAAGTTGACTCAGAAAATAGTGAAGTTTCAATGGTCTGAAGCTTGTGAGAAAAGCTTTCAGGAATTGAAAAAGAGGTTGACCACTGTCCCAGTTTGACTCTACCAGAAGGTACGCAAGGATTTGTTGTTTATTGTGATGCGTCTAGAATTGGTTTGGGTTGTGTGTTAATGTAGAATGGTAAGGTTATAGCTTATGCCTCCAGACAGTTGAAAGTTCATGAGAATAATTACCCAACCCATGATCTAGAATTGGCTGCCGTAGTATTTGTTTTGAAAATATGGCGCTATTATCTTTATGGTGTTCATGTGGATGTATTCATTGATCACAAGAGTCTTCAGTATTTGTTTACTCAGAAAGAGCTTAATCTCAGACAAAAGAGGCGGTTAGAATTACTCAAGGATTATAACATGAGTATTCTTTATCACCCAGGTAAGGCTAATGTTGTTGCTGATGCTTTAAGCAGGTTGTCTATAGGTATTACCGCCCATGTTGAGGAAGAAAAGAGAGAGTTAGCAAAATATGTGCATATACTTGCACGATTGGAAGTCTGACTAATGGATTCCACAGAAGGATGAGTAGTGGTGATGAATGAGGCTGAATCTTCCTTAGTGTCAGAAGTGAAAGAGAAATAAGACCAAGACCCTATTTTGCTTGAATTGAAGGCAAATGTTCATAAGTAAAAAGTATTAGCTTTTGAACAAGGGGGAGATGGTGTATTGAGGTATCAAGGTAGGTTGTGTGTACCAAGGGTAGATGAACTCCAAGAGAGGATCATAGAGGAAGCTCATAGCTCTAGATATTCAATTCATCCGGGTTCCACAAAAATGTATCGTGATTTGAGAGAAGTTTATTGGTGGAGTAGTATGATGAAGGGCATTACAGATTTTGTTGGTAAATGTCCGAATTGCCAACACGTTAAAGTAGAACATCAAAGTCCCGGTGGTATGACTCAGAATATAGAACTTCCAAAATGGAAGTGGGAGATGATCAATATGGACTTCATCACAGGTTTACCAAGGTCTCGCAGACAACATGATTCTATTTGGGTGATTGTGGATCGAATGACCAAATGAGCCCACTTTTTGCCGGTAAAGACTACCCATACAGCAGAGGACTACGCCAAGTTGTACTTCCAAGAGGTAGTCAGACTTCATGGGGTCCTAGTTTCAATTATTTCATATAGAGGTGCACAATTTACTGCACAAATTTGGAAGTCATTCCAAAAAGGCTTGGGTTTAAAGGTGAACTTAAGTACTGCCTTTCACCCTCAGATAGATGGGCAAGCAGAGCGTACTATTCAGACTTTAGAAGACATGTTGAGGGCCTGTGTGATTGATTTCAAAGGTAATTGGGATGATCACTTACCCCTTATTGAATTTGCTTACAACAATAGCTACCACTCTAGCATCAAAATGGCTCCTTATGAAGCTCTTTATGAGAGAAGATGCATATCTCCTATTGGATGATTTGAAGTTGGTGAAACAGGGTTGATCGGACCCGATTTAGTTCATCAAGCTATGGAGAAAGTGAAAGTGATTCAAGAGAGGTTGAAAAAAGCGCAGAGTCGACAGAAATCCTACACTGATGTTAGGAGAAGGGAGTTAGAGTTTGAAGTAGATGATTGGGTATACTTGAAAGTTTCACCCATGAAGGGTGTTATGAGGTTTGGTAAGAAGGGGAAGCTTAGTCTCCGGTATATTGTCCCTTACAGAATATCCAAGAGGATTGACAATGTAGCTTATGAGTTAGAGCTACCACAAGAGTTAACAACGGTTCATCCGATATTTCATATTTTCATGTTGAAAAATTGCATATGAGATCCTTCACTTATCATACCAACTAAAGATATTGTTATCAAAGATAGCTTATCTTATGAGGAGATTTCGGTTCAGATTCTAGATCGTCAAGTACGCAAGTTGAGGACTAAGGAAGTAGCATCAGTCAAAGTTCTTTGGAGGAACCAGTTTGTTGAGGAAGCTACCTGGGAAGCTGAGGAAGATATGAAGAAGAGATATCCACATCTCTTTGAGACCGGAGAAATTCCAGACTAAGGTACTAATTCTCTTCTTAGTAATCTTTAATTTATAAGTTGGCATGTTGTATTTACATTTCTTGTTGGGTGTTTGAACTGAATGTTAGAGGTTACACCTTAGCCTATTAGGAGTAATCTCATTCGAGGATGAATGTTCCCAAGGGGGAGATATTGAAACATCTCGCTATTTGAAAGAACTAGAAAGAAGTTAGAATTGGAAAGAGTCGTTTTTAGAAAGAATAAAAATCTGGAAATTTGTTAAGTTATGTTAAATTTGAGTTTTGGGTCAACTTCAAACAACCATAACTCCTAGCTCAGGATGATTTATGTGTTCTTCCAGATACCGTAGGAAATATCTTGGAATTATCTTTCCAATGCCGCTGAGTTTGCGCGATTCTGAGTTTGTATGAGCGATATACGCCCATTCGAAGTTGGGTTGTCCAAATAAGGAAAGTCTAATCTGGATTTTAGGAAGGTATTATGGTCCTTTCCATACCCAATTAATTTATTTCTTTTTTAGGAGTTTAATTGGGGTCTAAACTGAACTTGGTCAGTTTACGCTTTTGAAAACTAAGTTAGGATTTTGAGAGAAGAGAAAAGAAGAGGAGAAGAAGCAAAGATTCGTCAAGTTCTTCAAGAATCACTTGTGGATTTCGTCAAGGGATGATCCCTATGAGGTATGTGAGACTTTCATAGTGTTGGGTTCGTTCACCCACGCGCCAATCACGTTTGTTTCAGTGAAATTCGTTTCTAGAAAGTTGAAAGTATGATGTTCTTGAAGTTTACTTTAGTTCTTGAGATTTGGTGGGATTATGGAGTTCTTGATGGAATCGTGTCGATTTAAGAGTTGTTTTGAGTTAGATTCTTTTGTATATATACTGGGCATTTGAATCTATAGAGGGATTGAGAAAACGAATCGAATTAAGGTGAATTGGGGTGAGAAAACGAAGAAGAAAAAAGTCGAGCAGGTTTTGGCACGCAAGTCCCCGTCGTGGACTTGGTCTCCTAGTGAACAAAAATTACCTCCGCGTCGCGATTAGGACATGGACTCCTCTGTTTCAAAATTAAATTTTGCGATCAAATAGTTAAATACATCTCTGCATCGCGAACTTGTTTCTAGACAGTGATTTCTTTCATTTCTCATGTTTAACTATTTAAAAACACTCCTAAACATCATGAGATCCTTCCTATCACAAATCACAATCCTTGAATCCATAATTCAATTCAAGGAGAGTTAAGAGTCAAGTCAATAAAAGTTAAGAGTCAAGTTAAGAGGTTAAGAGTCAGGTCAAGAGAAGTTCATAAAGTATTTCAAATGTCTTTCACAAACGTTTTAACTTTGTTTTAAGACTTAAGCCTTGAGTTGAGGAAAGAGTAAGAGTAAAGTTCATTTCTTCAAAGATTATACGGGAATTGATTATTTCCAAGAGTTAAAAATGTTTTCACATTTGAGAAATAAGGGAAACACCGATTTGCAAGAGAGCTTTTAAGCTAAGTTTTGAGTAATTATCTCAAACCAAAGAAATAAGTTTTGTTTTAAAAACATATGAGTTAAGTATATTTTGGGAGTAGTATTGAGCACCGATATGGGGATGCGAGTTCATAATAACTCAAGTCTCCATAAACCATGTAGCCATAATGGGTAGTAAATGATCATACTTTTTAGATGATTCCTTAAGTGCTTTTTAGCATAGACTAGTGGATCCACTTAGTTAAGGTGTTCTATATGAAGGCAAAGTATAGGACAATTCTGGCAGCGTGGACAAGACGTTGTATCACCACTTAGGCTCATAGTGGTGGTTGTCGGTTAGAGAAACTCCCATAGTATTATATTACTTTACAAGTAAACTGAGTTGTTATTGTATTTCTTTAACAAATTGAGTTGCTATTACTGTTTTAAATGCTTTGTATAACTGCACCATTATTGTTGTTTACTTTGCATTTGAGTTAAGTTATTCATGAGTTGAGTAAAGCCAAGGTAAGTGTTTTTTTCATATTCCTTTCAAGCTTATGTATGTTTAGTATTCCCCTCGCATACTCGTACATTCAATATACTGATGTCATTTGGCCTGCATCGTTTTATTATACAGACATAGGTAACCAGGATAGGCATCCAGCGCCTCGTTGATCCAGTTGAGCGCTCAGAGTCAGTTTGTGAGCCTCATAGCTTTTCGGAGGACTCTTTTTTACATTGCTTTCTAGTATTTCAGTTGTTAGGATGATCGGGGGTCTTGTCCTGACATCCCTCTTTGTTTTAGAGGCTTCATAGACGAGTAGTTATAGTCCATTAGTCTTGTTTTTCAAATGTTTTGCTATGAGACTTGAGTAGCCATTTTGGCTAGTTTGAATGTTTCCTTAAAGATATTCTAATTCTTATGTTTAAGTCTTCCGCTGAGTAAGTAAGCCAGGCGAAGGGTTCGCTTAGGGCCAACAATGGTTCTCGAGTGCCAGTCCCGCCCAGGATGTAGGCCAGGGGCGTGACATATAAGTTGAAATTGAACAAACTGTAATAATCAATTCATGACACCGCTATATTGAAATCAAACTTAAAAATATCAAATTATATCGAATTAATTTTAAAAGTTAGAATTCTTTATTCTATGAGCGTATATATTGAAATTGAAATAAGTTATAATTACCGATTTACCATACCACTAAATATTAAAATCAAATTTAAAAATATCAAACTATATCAAATTAATTTTAAAAAGTTACAATTCTCTATTCTAAACTTGAAATTGAAAAAACTGTAATTACCGATTTACCATATTAGTAAATAGTGAAATCGAATTTGAAAGGAAGAAATGGTCCCACGCATGATATGAAGTTTGAAATGAAGAAATGGGTCCCACGCATGATCACAATATTGTGCTGCAAATGAAATTCTCCTTGGAATGAAGAGAGTTAGCAACCAGGTGAAGCACACATGTTGACGGTGCGCTGCTTGCTAATGCTAACTCTCACTTATTAATTATTTTATTATTACCCTTATAAGGGACAGTTGGGAGGACGAACACTGCAATATGTGTTTGTACGCAAAGCAATTTAAATTGTACTTAAAGTTGGTCTAAAATTTGTGAATTGATTTAGGGGTAAATTGGTACTTGCCCCTCTACATTAGAAAGACATGTACAGTGTGTTGATAAACACGTGTTCTCCTTTCTTTCTCTATGAAACACGTGTACCGTGGTCAGATGGGCATACAATATTTCTCTGTTTATGTCCTTGTGTAGTTCTCTTTCTTAGCTCTCTTTGACTTATCCAGATTCAAGTTGGAATTTTGAAGTTGTTTCTTAGTTTAAATCGGTAAATTTCTCATTCTCTAATTATACTTATAAATATCTATTGATTTACTGGTTGATTGAATTTTTTTTGGGTGTATTTCACGTAAGAGGAGGAAAAGGTTAACAAACATGTTGGAGGTTTCCGGTGAGGGAGTGTCACAAGGATACCAGTTTTGTTTCCAACAAAAACAACGGAGATGACACTAATGAGTTCTTTAACCTTTGTCACGGGTGGTCTCTTCTTCGCGACGGAATTATTTTCGGTGCTTCATAATATGCCCAACTTAATTGAACACTTGTTTTTATCTTTTGACAAATGTTCTACAAGTTAAAGCTGATTATTTCACACTTTATTTTATTATGTTCCTCAAATTATTTCTATTTCCTTGGTTCAAAATTAGGGTTCAGAAGAAAAAGCCATTGATTTCAATAGATCTAGATGATAGTAATGAGTTATTTGTTATTTCTTTTGGGTGCTACTTATTTTTATTTCTTTTGTGTACTACTGATTGATCAACTGTGCTAATTTTTTTTATCAGTTGTGAGATGGGCTCAATTTGGTAAAATGATTCAGATTTGTGAATTGGTAATCTTTCAAATATGACTTGGTTTAGATATAACTTATACAGAAGAAATTATGTTAAAGAAGAATTCAAAAATGGTTAAGATGTCATGTTTGAGGCACTAATTTGGCATGCACCTTTAGTTGAGAAACAAATCAAATAGTGTGAAACCCTCTTTCATGAACATAGACCCCTGTTTATAGTGCATCCTTCTTCAGGCTTATTTAATTGTACATTAGTTGATTTGACGAGAATTATGCTATTGTTACTACCGATCAGGTAGGTGCATTTTCTAACAGATTTTCTTCACTGGTTTATCATTTTCTCTATTTCTATTGTTCACGATATCTTTTTGTATCTAACTGGATATAGTGGATTAATAACAAGGCAACAATAATTGTGGTACCTCCTCTCTCTCTATTACCTTATTTTTAGTTAGATCTTCAATGTTTTAGCCATTGCTAGAAGTTGTGGAGTTAATTGCAAGAAGCAGTTCTGAAAAGGGTATGTAACCATTTAGACTTTGTTACTTACTGTATTAGTTTTTTTAGCTTATTTTACAAATTTATTTCTTAATTAAACTTTATTTGTAATCTTTGTTTGTTGGGTATTAATCCTTCCCTCTTCTTCCGGTAAATTCTTTAGTTTTTTCTATTTTTCTGTAGTTCCTTATAGCAATTGCTGCTACAGAATCTTTCACATTCAACTGTTGTTAATTTCTGGTGGGTTTTATTTTTTCAATATTGTGTTGTTCTATATATTGGAAATATATAATATTATACTTCTCATATTTAAATATATAATCTTATCTTTCTCATATTTGATGACTTGCTGGGTATTTGTATTTTCCACTTTCAGTGTTGGAAATCTGTGGTTTCCCTATTGATAGTGCGATGATGATTGATGTTATGTTCTTCTCTCTGTTTATTTGCATGTATTGTTAGGTGATTCTACAAATATAAGTGATGACTTTAACGTGTTCGATAATATGCCAAAGCAATTGATTTTCTTATTTTTACCCACATTTGATGTGTAACATACTTCTCTATCAGTCCATTGCGTATTTTCTACTTGTTAGTATTATCAAACGATATGTATGTTCAATTGCAATTTGATGCTGCCAGGCCAATTTGTCAAAGTAATACTTTTAGAATAAATCAAATCATGACAGCTACTTTATGTTATCAACTCTTGCAAAGTTTATAGTAATTCTTTTGATTTCTATATTGCAGAAAATTCCATCAAAATTCATTAAACATAGAGAAGGAAGGGCTTTCGGAACAACAATTTTGGTGGGTGCCAGTGGAAATTCTTGGCATGTGGACTTAATACAGCAAGATGATGGTTTAATCTTCCACAATGGATGAGTTTAATTTGTTAAAGATCACTGCCTTGAAACTGGGGATTCTTTGATTTTCAGATATGTTGGTGATTTGCATTTCACTGTACAAGTATCTGACGATATCCATTCCGAATGCACAAGTAGCCAGGATACCCATGGTCTTGCATCTAGCAAGGATGGGTACACTCCAGAAGATGCAATTTGCTCATATGCAGGAAGAAATAAAGCATGTTATGTCATGCTAGATATGTATAAATGTCGTAGGTAAATTCTATCACAACAGTGAGCTAAAAGAGTTGAATCATAAAGGCGGTGAGTCTTGCAACAGTCAATTAATACAGTGTCTTTGTCTGAAGTTGAGAGTCATATGGAAATCAAAGTGTGCTTCCAACTTTTAATCGTTTGTTAGCTAGATAAAAGTTGGAAAAAAAATTCACATAATGTCGCTTGTGTATATATAGATATACTTTCGTACATAAATTTATTTACTACCATTTACACTACTTTCTCTCCTACTATTTTGCAGGACATGCATACTTCCGCGGCTACAAAACAACTGCTTGCACCTCTATCTTTGAAGTAGGTGAGGCAGGGGAATTGGGAAATTTTGACTAATCTAATAAGTTCGATGTGTCTAAATATTGTTTGTCTGAATACTGAGACTAATATCAAGTAGATATGATGCAGCAGAAAAGTATTTTCCACTCCCACTGATTACTTCAGATAGAGGTATGTCTATTTTGCTAAGTCAGCATCACACTAACTTAATCTGTTTACAAAAGTAATTATAGTTTACCATCTACATGAAAAAAAGGACTAGAATTGAATTTTCAGAATGGTACTCTATTGCAAAAGGAAGACTATGCACGACACAACAAGGTTAGTGTAGCTTACATTCCATTTCTATTAGTCCAATTAAATAGAGTACTTGCTTTTAAAGTTGATACAAATCCTTAATTTGAGGGCGATAGAATGATGGATGAACACTGCATTGTCAAAAATTGATCTTAGAAAATATATTTATTTTTTTATTTGCATGTATGATTTAAGTTTTGAAAATAAAAAGCATAAAGGTCATTGATCCTGACACGAGTGCTGCAATAAAAATGACAGAAAAACTTTGATTCGGCTACATATTTAACAGTATAAACTAAAAGACACACACACATACATATATATAAAATTGATGTTATTTTCTCCTCCAAACTCTTTTCAGGAGCTTTAGTGGTGATATCTATAAATGAACTAAAGCTATTTTTTTATTTTTGCTCCAAGTTATATGTGCTGAAATGTACGAGTTTCATATGAAACATTTGAATTTCCACCTATTTTGGGGATAGTGATGATATCAAGAAGCTTGAGGAGGAAAAGGTATTGTCATTAGTTATTAGTTTTGGCTTGATTTTGATTTTTTTATTTTCGGTTACAGAAATCTTTGTTTATCTGCAAATTCAAAGGTTCTCTTTTTCTATATTATGGGTGGGTCGTGGGGGTGGGGGGAGGATTAAATTGAACTGATTATTTTTTGCTCAAACTTTTCATACATATGTAACTCATTTTGACCTGATTCATACTACATATTGAATTCGCCAAAAAGCTCTAGCCCTATTTGGAGTTTTACATTGCAATATTGAAGAAAGTTTTGGAACAGATTGGAGTGCTCTGCCTAACTTTATGGCTCAGCAGAGGAAACAAAAAGGGAAATGGAGGAGAAACAAGAGCTGCAGATCTATGTCATTCCATGGTAACTCTGGATTACTTTTAAGATCGGATTCATTTCTTTCTAGATGTATCGGAAAAGAGGGTCAATGAGCCTACACTTGATTTATCATATCTTCCAAAGCAGACTTGTAAACTAATGTTGTATTATTATGCCTATGTGTTTGTTGTGTACCTCAAAATACTTCTCAACATTTTCCCTTTTTTCTTTTGCTGATTTAGAAGAATAGTTATGTCCACTTCTTCTTTTTTCTACTGTTTTGAACTCGGTGATGATAGTTATTAACATTTTTATTAGTCAAAGTTCTTATAATGGATGCAAGAAAATTAATAATTTAGTTAATTGTTGAATCAAAATTCAAGAATGTTGGGCCCGTGCTCACCGATCTAGTAAATAAGAGAAAATACACTTGAATAGAGACTATATTCCAACTTAAACTACATTCTTAAATTATTTTTCTTTATAAAAAATATTCCTCAATTATTTAAAATTTGACAACTTTCATCCTTTTGTTAAAAATTGTCAAAAATTAACAAATTCTTCACAAAAAACATGTACGGTTCACACTACTCTCAACAAAACTCCCTAAATCACCCCAATAAACCAATTTTTTTTTTCATTCTACATACATCTAAAATAAAATATTGTGATTTTTTGAACAACGTTTTGCATTGTCTTCCTTTTAATTAGCAATTTTGTTTTTACTTACTTTTCATGTGATTTGACATCAAAAATATTATCGAAATGTTTTCTTCTCATTGAATATGTAAAAAGTGGCGTCGATTGGAGACTTTTACTTCTAATAATGGAAAACAAAACTCGAGTACTGGAGATCAAAATTAACTGAATCATGATTACCTCAATTATCAGTTTGCCCCAAAATATTACATTTTGACTTTGCAAGTGGAAGATGATGTAAAATTAAGCTCCAACTCCATTCAGTTGGTAAAGGAGAAGAGCAGATCATGTCTCCTCGTAGAGTCACACCGTCCTAAAATTGTTTTTTTTAACAACAAACAAGGGTCTATTTATTTATTTTTAAGCTTTTTCCCTTAGTAATAAATTTATAGAATTTTTTTTTATGAGAATAGTATGAATTGCATATGTTTTTGTGTGGAATTCGCTAATTTTTTGATAAATTTTAATAGAGGGATGAAAGTTATTAAGTTTTAAATACTTGGAGGATGTTTTTTTTTTGTTAAAAAAGATAATTTAAGGATGTAGTTTAAGTTGAGGGTATACAACTTATATGTGTACCTAATCACATAAACTACATAATAGTTGGCTCTGTTTGTCACATAGACCCTTCTACTCACGACTTTGCCAAATGAACACTTGAACTCACTGAAATAGAGCATTTTAAACCCCTCTGACCATTGACCTAGTCTACATGACAACTTAATAGTTGAGCTGGAACAAACACGTGATTTCACGCGTTAAATGACCGTAGACATAAAATTTTGGACTAAAAACAATTAAAGAAAAAGAATAAATAAATAAATGTAAAATATGTCACCCTCTTTGATCCCCCCT
>JAJOOR010000906.1:0-82830 GCA_036250505.1 Solanum acaule | reverse complement strand
ACTTTTCAAGTTATAAAATCTCCAAAACAGGGAAACGGGCCTAAAACCCAAACGAACGACCAGGCGACCGAACAGTCAGTGCCAGCAAGTCATAAATGACTTGGGGTCGCTACAGGAACGCTCTAAACGACACACAGAAATGACCAAGAGGGTCATTACATTTTATATTTTGAATAATATTATATTGTTATCATATTAAATTAATTAATTCAACATGATTAAATTTAATGAAGTGCAGTACGATAAGTTGGTAACCGTAGAGTTGCATTAAATTATATATTTGTACTAGCACTACTTTACTAGTTTAATTTATAAACATTTGTTTGTTCTAATCCAACTTATAATTATATTATAAGTCTTTATATTCTCTAACCAATTAAATTTAAAACTTTAGATCTTTTATGAACTTATATTTTATCATTATTATTCGTAATGTGATTAAACATTTCAATATTTAGATATTTTTTTCGACGTGTTTCAAACATTTTTTTTTACTATTATATTTGATAAACATTTATTTAATTTTAATTTAGTTATGAAAATAATATAAATCAAATTTCAGCCTTTTAATTTTGTTTTAAGCACGTGGCAATCATCCAATACTGCATTGAAAAGTAATTAGACTAATTGTACTGGAGTTAATCCTCATTATTAGTATATCTTTTATGGATCCCTTTCTATTGATTAGGTTCTAATAAGGGGAAATGATTGAATTAACAGACAAAGAGTTAGGTTTTTGTTTACTTTTACTTATTATAGTTTGAGATTAGCATAACTCTAGGTAATAATAGTTCCCTGAACTATTATTAGAAGCTCTATATATGTGAGGAAAATTTCTTAGGGGTCGTTTGGTAGAGTATATTAGCAAAAATAATACCTTGTTTGGTGCATTTTTTCATGCTAAGTATAACTAATTCTTGCATTAGTAATAAATGCATTAACATATAATTAAACACTCAATTACCCCTCAAAAAGACTTTGATATTTTTTCCACCATAATTGTGGAGGATATCTTTGTAAATAAATATCTATCTATATATAATAAGAGAAGTAAAAAATGACACATGTTAGCACCACAAAAATTCAACAATTTGAAAAATAAAAAATAATTTAAAATTCTTTTAAATTAACCAAAAATAAATAAAAAAGAGTAACCAACAAAATAATTAATCACGTTTCTTTTGAATATAATAATCTATCTATATGTAATAGGAAAAGTAAAAAGCGACACATGTCAGCACCACTAAAATGCAACAATTTTAAAAATAAAAAATAATTTAAAATTCTTTTAAATTAACCCAAAATAAATAAATAAAAGTAACCAACTAAATAATCTCATGTTTCTTTTAATATAATAATATAATAATAATTGGATAACAATGAATTTGAATTGAATTCATTGTTAGTTTTCACGAAAATTGTTTTAATTTTTTAATATTAATTATCTGTAATTATATTAAATAATAATAAATAACAGTTTTAAAAAAGAGGTGATAACGCCTATGTGTCAGCGCCACAATTAATCTCTATTTTTTAACTTTTAAAATATCAATTAATTAATTATTAATTATTATTTATCTGTATTATCTATCTATATATAATAGGAGAAGTAAAAGTGACACATGTTAGCACCACTAAAATTCAACAATTTTAAAAATAAAAAATAATTTAATTTTAAATTAACCAAAAATAAATAAAAAATAAAACAACTATTGACATCCAATTTTGACTCTCATTTCTTCTAATTCATTATTTTCGAGCTTCTAATTTAATATCATATCAAATTATCCTTTTTCACAATTATTTTTACTACTACAACTATTTATCTACTACAATTATATGTTTTATCATCGATATTACTATTATCACGTTTTACACCTTCTTTTTTTAAAAAACTATTTGTTGTCGCTTTATTTCAAGTTTCGTACTTATTAAACTAATTATAAATCTTTATTTTATATTTGTATATTTAATATTAGCGTAAATTTGTAATATTGATATTTTTATTATGTAAATGATTAGTTGTCATCTTTTCATATATATATATATATTAGTTATTAAGTTAGAAGCCTAAAATAATTTAAAGGAAGAGAGGAAGACAAAATATCGGCCCAAAATCCCCAAATTAGACCAAAACGTTTCAGCCCATTATTGTATATCAAAAGTAGCCCAAATTACATTTACCCCACCGATTAAAACAAATGCACTATTCATTCTCAACATTTCACTTCCTCTTCAAACCTTACTTCCCCAATATATTCACTTAAAATCTCGAAAAATACTACCTAAACACACTCATGTATCACCATAAAAAATTTATCAAAAAAACACACATGATTTTTTATGGTGATACATGTGTGTATTTAGGTAGTGTTTTTTGAGATTGTAAGCGAATATATTGGGAAAGAAGGTTGGAAGATAAAGTGAAATATTGAGAATGAATGGTGTATTTGTTTTAATTAGTTGGGTAAAAGTAATTTGGAATGGATGAAATTAATTAATTTGGGTCAGTTATAATTAATAATGGGTGAGTTTGTAAATTAATTTAAGTAATTAAATTGTATCCAACATATGATCGCTATGTATTTAAAAAAATTATTTAAATGATAATTTGTTATAAAAGTGGTCAATATTGGACTCAAAGATGGATGACAGGGGTATTTGAGAGCCAATAGGTGTATGTCAGGGGCATTTGGGAGCCAATAGGTGGATGAAAGATAGTTTTGTACCATTTCCAATAGCTCAAAGATAGTTTAGGCCCTTTTCCGTATATATAATTGTAATCCACTATATCCTATATCCACAAAATATAATTCTTTAAATCTCTTTGTTATTTTGTTATACAAATGTATGTGTATGAATGCTATTTCAAATTTTATATATATAAGCATGTGTAAAATTTTTGAAGGGGTGTGATTTGATTCAAGCTCACTCGCGCTCAAAATACATGAACTTAGTTATATTTAGTTATTTCAAAAGCTATCCATGGCAAAATGGGTATCTCGTTCGATGCTTGCATATATTGTGTTCAAGATTGTATCTTTATTTGGTTGTATATCTAATTTAGTCGACATCTTTGGTCTTACTAATCTCTTTTTACCTTCTCTTTACTTGCATGAAATTTGAAGCAAAATTGGAGTTCCAATTAAGAACTCTCGCAAAAATAGAATTTCATGAACTCGACACCAACATATCCACATATAAAGTCTTCACTATATCTTAGACTACCCGAATGACAACGAAAGCAAGCAAAACTCTTTACACTCTTTGAAAAGAAGAAACAGTTGGGGGTCTCAATTTGTGACACGACACAAGGCCTCATTTCTACTATATAATAGCAACATAACATGTGGAGAGCTTGAGTGATAAAGACTGAACTACCTAAAACTAAATTAAATAGACAATAAGCACACATGTTGAAACTAGTTGTTTCTAATATAGTAGAAATTATTATTATTATTATTTAGCATTAATTTGTTTTAACTTTCTTATGTGTTTTGGATATTGTGTTAATTTTTATTTTCATAATAGCTAATATGAGGTAGATAATTGGGTTTGAGAACTTTTATTTTAGTTCTACTTACTAATGGTTTTCTTAACTTATGTATAATATTAACTTTTATTTCTAAAAACTATTTTTTTTTTTTAAAGAGGAACCGACAACTATTTAACTTCAAGTGTCATTTTTCAAAATATACTCATCTCCATGAGCGGCAAATTGAGTTCGTTAAGCAAGACCTTTTATTTAATCTACTACAAATACAAAAAGAGTTTTCAAATGTTAAAATGTTTTCCAACTTACTTAATTGACTTTTATAATTCTTTTAGTACTCAATTTCTTTCTAAATTAATTAACCTAAGTTCGGTCGATTAACTGTTTTTAACAGATCTTAAAGGATGTCTTACGCCTCCCTTCAGGATAAATTAGAATTATTACCTAGAATCGCATAAGGTTAAGTAGACTTTAATATAGAGTTAATTTAGCATAACTTTACCAAAGTAGGTGTCCTAATTCACCTTTAACATAATTAGGTGGCGACTCTTAAAAATAACATTAAGATTCACCAATATGTTGTACACTGTTTAGACCTCGAGTTAAAATAGGTATAACACCAACCAAATAATTTCATGTTTCTTTTGAATATAATAATAATTTGGATAACAATGAATTTGAACTGAATTCATTGTTGGTTTCCACGAAAATTGTTTTAAGTGTGAATTGTTTTAATTTTTTAATTATTAATTATCTGTAATTATATTAAATAGTAGTAAATAATAATTTTAAAAAAGAGGTGATAGCGCTTACGTGTCAGCGTCACAATTAATTTCTATTTTTTAACTTTTAAAATATCAATTAATTAATTATTAATTATTAATTATCTATAATTATATTAAATAATAAATTACAATTTAAAAAACAAGATAGAAATTTAAAGCGGTTTCAAAAATGAGCGTGACAGTTTTTTTAAAACTATAACATATATACCTAACAGGTGGTGATGGGAGTAGCAATAGATGTGAACAATGGTTGCTACTACCTGGAGAAATAAGTATATCTGCTATCTTGTGTTTCATTTGTCATTCTCTTTTCTCTCCTCTTTCTTTAATGATGCAATGCAGTTCTGTATGTTTCGGAAGGTTCAAGCAAGTGTAATTGGTAGTTTTAAGGTTGAAAAAGTATATTTTTATTTAGTTACAAGTGTGTTGATTAGTGAACTATATAAGTAAATTTCTATTTGGTTCTTATTTAATTCCAATTATGGCCTGCTAATGTTGATTACGTTGTACTTTTGTGTCAGTTTTGATTTCCCATATCATTACAATATGGATTCATTTGACATAAGGCACTGAAATTGTTCTTGGAGGAATTGAAAATCTACCAAAGTTTGCACATTTTTCCCACAATGTCCTGCTTCTTAACCTCACTAGTGTGAGTTTCATTCCTGCTAAACTTGAAGGAACACTAGCATTATATAAAGATCCAGTATGTTTATGAATCCAATTATTGAAGGCATGTTCATGAAGAATAACATCTAATTATTTGTAAGGCTGTTATTATTAGTACATTGAACAAGAACAAAGAGTTTCAAGATGAGGAATAACAAAGGTATGTACAAGTTCTGCACAAAATTTGATCTCCTTGGCCATTGTGATGCATTCTTGGATTTCATTGAATTTGGATAACTATTTTGTTTGCTTTACTGGCACTACTAGAAATTCGCTGTTTGCTGATTACAAAATTGGTCAGAATGTAGTTGGAAAACGAGGTTTTCCGATGACCTTCCGACTACTTCATTGTAGTGTAAAGCATGATGATATGTGTTCTATCATAAACATATATTTTATTTATTATTCATGTAAGCAGTATGATATTGGAATGTTTCCGCTGACCATATTTTTCCAACACAAATAACCTATATGGATTGGTCCAAGGACTCAAAACACAAAGGGAAACTCTACAACACAGTCAACTCGCAAGTCAAATTTGTGAACCTTAAACTCCAAATGTTCATGCTATAGTGTCAAATCGCAACCTGGCTCGGGCTCCAATCCAAACATACACACAAGTCTAAAATCATTATATGAACTTATTAAAAGATTCAAATGATGAATTTAAGATTGTTTTTTCAAAATCAATTCCCTTAACTGTAGGCTTCTAGTTGGACAATGAATAATATACTCAGTGCAATCTCACAAAATTTCCAAACCAATAAAATAATGAAGCTTTCCTAAATCCTTGATCCGGAATTTAGTGTTGAGAAATGCCTTAATAGTTGCAGACTCGGTAGAATCATTAACAGTAATTAATATAGGCGCAGACTCGCCATTAATATATCATCAACATATACAACAATGATAGAAATCAGTTTTTCTATTCTCTTAAAGAATAAAGAATGGTCATTAAGAGAAGTCATGTAACCTTTAAAACTCAGTGCACCAGCTAGCTTGACATGTCATTGCCTAGAAGCTTGTTTTAGACCATATAAGAACTTTTTAAGTTTGCAAACATGGTGAGGACCGGAGGAACCATTATTCATGAAGGGAACTTCATGTAAACTTCTTCTTGAAGTTCTCCATGAAGAAAATCATTATTGAAATTGGGAGATAGACCACTCATTTTTTTACTACATTGGCAATGAGACACATGATTGTTGTCATCTTGACAACAGGGGAAAAAGTCACAGTGTAATCTACTTCCTTCTGTTGTATATCTCGTAATCACAAGACTTGCCTTGTATCTCTCGATAGACGTGTTGTTTCAGTTTGAAAACCTATTTGCAAGGCAAAGGCTAGAGCATTACCTCACATCTATGACTATCTTCCAAAATTGAAATCTCTATATACATTGCTTTCCTCCAATTATGTAACACCTCGAAATCTAGTAGGCTAAGCTAGGATCTAAGTGCTAAGTTTAGAACTAGAGATTTGAGCCTTGACACCCTCCACGAAGGCCCACACGGACCGTAAAGGGCACCACGATTAATTTTGGGGGTCGTGGAGCCTAGGCAATATCTAGCCAAGGGAGGCTCAACTCCGACTAGCACCATGAAGGATCATGGTAGTCACCACGGGTCGTGGTGACACTCATGGAGGTGAGGCAGTGAGCCCTCCAAGTCTGCCCAAAATGAGACCCTCCCCACAAGCCACTAGACGGCTCGTGAAGGCCACCACGGGCCATGGGAGAGGGCGTGGTCATGAGTTAGGTTGAGAGGGGTTTAGGGGTGGTTTGCCAAGACACTATTCCAAGGCCACAGATGGCACCACGGCTCGTGAGAGCCACCATGGCTTGTGGAGCCTCACGTGGTGATGGGGCAGTTCACTGAAAGTTAAGGGCTTTTGGGTCTTTTTCGATTTTAAGTGAACTAATACTATGTCATTTTACCCAAGCCTAGGACCCCTATATAAGTGATTTTAACCCCAAAACTCACCCATTCAAGTCATTATTTCCAAAACCCAAAAGAAATACCAAAGTTCTTCTCTCAAATATTTCTCTCTCTAGAACTTGAAGAAGAAGAAAAAGTTGGAGCTAGTATCAAGGTCAAGCCTCCATTCCTCCAGCATTTATGGGCTTTGTTATCAAGGTATTATGGCTTTTCATCCATGGAATCCTTTCTTCCATGGAGTCCCTAAGATTCCCCAATTGAAAAGTAGAAATTTCCCAATTTGAGTTAGGATTTTTTTCTAATGTTATGGGTATTGATTAATGTTGATCCAAATGTTTGGGTTATGATTGTTTATGCATGAATTGATAGGATTACATGTTTTAGGATGAATTTCCATGTACCCATGCCTAACCCATGTCTAGAAAGATGAAATTGATGTAAATGGGTTTTATGCCATGAATGGAGAATTTGTGGGTTTAGATGTATTCTTATAGGATTGATGAGATACATTAAGAATTTCTTGAGATTGAAGCCTATATGATTAATTATGATTAGAATTTTCTTGAGATTTAGGCATATACGATGAGTATGAGATGTAGGGCTTTGAGAGTAAAGCTTCTATTATGAATTGATGATTTAGATGTAATTGTTGTGGAAGGGATAGTTCCCATATAAATTTCTTATGTATGAATGTGAATGGTTTTCTCACATTGAATGATTCTAGGTTGAAAGTCTTGCTCACCTAAAATGAATCTAAGAACTTATGAGTTATGATAATAAGACATAGTTTGGATTGGTAATGTGATACCTTTCCATGGATAGCTTAGATTGGTAATGTGATACCTTTCCATGGATAGCTTGGAATGGTAATATGATACCTTTTCATGGTAGCTTGGATTGGTAAGGAGATGATACATTTTCATGGTAGCTTGGACTGGTAAGGAGATGATACCTTTCCAAGGTAGCTTGGATTGGTAAGGAGATGATACCTTTCCATGGTAGCTTGGATTGGCATGATGATTTGCTCTTCCATGGATAGTGACTTAACTTGGTTTGGAAAGATGGTGTGCCTTCCATGGATAATGAGAACAACTAAAAATTGACTACTTCTCACATCAAGTTAGCATAGTTATGATGAAACAGGGTTACTTCAAGGAAGTACCGTAAGTATGTTTTAAGATGAGATTCACTTGTGATTGATCATGGTTTATGACTTATGTTGGTTAACTCTTATGCTTATGTTGATGTTTATGCAAGCTATCATATTTAGTACATGTTTTTACTAACGCATACTCTTGCCTACATTTCTTATCCAAATGTAGGGTCCGGCGATCTCGACTCTCATCCTCGTGGCTAGGATCTTAGTAGAGGCAAGACTTGAAGATTGGTGAGTCCTCATAGAATTCGAGGATTCGGTCACCATTTCTCTTATGTTCTTTTGTTTTAAGTTTTGAATATTGTTGTATGGGTTGTGTCCCAAGATATCCATGCTTTAGATGGTTTTGAGACAAAGTGTAATAGACTTCCGCTTTTGTTATGAAACTTTGATGTTGTTGAAAATGTTTTAAATTTCCACTCATTTTCTATTATCTTATGTTATGAAAGCTAAGTGGCTTATATGAGGCTTCTCAAGATCTTGTATGTCATGTTACGTCTAGGGTGTACCCCTGAATCGTAACAAATTAGGATCTGAATAAGCTTGTTTAAAACTGGTTGGCACAAAAATAACACTTATAAAACCAACTAAGTGTTGATTCTATAATGATAAAGCTCCAAATGAAAAGGAAGAAGGGTATGTTGGTTGAGCAAAACATGCATCTGAAACATTAGTAAAAAGTACATGATTACAAATGAAATCACTTAAATAATCAGGGTTTTTGGTTTCTCTGGTGGATCTTCTTGCACTCTGATTGGAAGGGGGAAGTACTACAGAAAAAAAGATTGTGAGTGGTATATGGGTTCGAGGTAGAAGGTTAAGGGTTTGCCATAGAAACAGTAGTAGGGGTAGTAGGATCATCAAAAATACGTTGGTTAGGATTAGGAAAATTAGGTTCTGAGATAGGGTCAATATTGGAAAATAGAAAGACATTCAAAAAATATTCACATCTCTAGAAACAATGACCTTTCCGGTTGCAATATTGAGGAGTTTATAACCTTTATGTCCCTATGGATATCCCAAGAAAACACAAGTATCTGTCCTAGGATCAAATTTAGTCCTATTCATTTTAAAGTAGATGTATAGCATAGACATTCAAAAGTTCTTAGGAGCTTATAATCTGAAATCTTAGAAAAAAGTAGATCATAGAGAGTTTTTCCACTAAAAACTCTAGTAGGTATTCTGTTAATCAAGTGTGTAGCAGTCAAGATACAGTCTTTCCAGTAGGATTTGGGAAGGTATGATTGAAAAAGAAGTGCCCTGGCCACTTCTAATAGATGTCTATGCTTCCTCTCAACTATCCCATTTTGTTGAGAGGTAGCAACACAAGAAGTATGATAGATTATTCCTTGGGACTTCAAGAATACTGCCTCTTGGATCCCTTTTCCAAACTTAAATGCATTATCTGACCTTATCTTCTAAACTTTAAGATCAAATTGTCTTTCAATCATCATCAAAAAATCTTTTAAAACTGAGAATGCACTACTTTTCATAGTTTATAAGAAATTTCAAGTTCCCCTACTGAAATCATCAACTATGGTAAGAAAATATTTATATCCATCAAAAGTAGGAACTTTGAAAGGTCCCCTAGTGTATATATGTTTCTAATTGTATTTTAAAAGCAATTTGACTTTTGGGAAAGGTTAATCTGGTCCATCTTGCAAGAGAACAAATGTCACAAACACAATCATAATTAGGAGGAAGAGTAATAAAATTGAAATGATTCATTGTTGAAAATGGAAAATTCCCTAGTCTAGCATGTCGAAGGGATACATTTGAATTTATACTACTAGAAAAAGAAAAATAAACCAAAAGTGACTTGTAAATAATTCCTTCTTGAAAAGAAGCTATATTGCACTTAGGCAGCTTACTATGACTAGGAATGACTAGCTCTAGTAGGTAAGGACCTTATCTAGCTTCACCAAGAGTTTGTTCCCTCCTCATTGAAAGGCCCTGCATGACATACCTTTCAAGATTAAATAAAAGAGAATATATAAACTTATCCACAAAATATATGAACATATAACATATTACATTTGAAAGAGGGAACAAAAAGAACATTTTGTAGGATAAAATTAGGAAAAATTGCAATTTTATCGGTGTGTGACTTGGTTTTTGTAAGAGTTAGAAAAATATATAGTAACTGGGACAGAGAAAGGAATAAGATCTATTAAAGAAGATTATTCAAAACACATGTGTTCTGAAGGCCCTGAATCTATAATCTAGGTTTTAGAATTATAGATGGAAAAACAAGATCCAGAGTACTTAGTGATTGTACCGACTACAACATTTGCAGTAATCTTCGAATTGTTACTTCCTTCCCCCATTAGATTGTGCTTAATTAAGAATTTGTTTGATTTGGAAAATCTGAATCTCGCTTAGTTGATTCATAAAGTTTTCATCAAAGTCATCGTTCTCACATTCTTCATTAGTTACTGCTGCATTTCCTCTAATTGGTGTTGAAGTCCCCTTTGTGAATTGGAAATTATATGGATACCTAATCAATCTGTAGCAGTCTTCTGCTATTTTCCCAACTTTAAGACAATAAGAACAAGTCACATTAGGATAAAATTTCTTCCTTCTTAATTACTTTTTCAGTCTTTTGTGTTGGATTGATTCTTAGATTGTTGACAGAAAGCCTTTGTTCTTGAACCTGATTTTTAAATTTTGTTGGCTAAGTTTGATTACCAAATCTCTACATTTGGTTAACAATTTTTTATTGTGTATTGTAGTTTCCTTTCATAAAAAGGAATTGTAAGAAGGAATTTGAGGATTTACATAGACTTCCCTTTGATTTTCATCTTGGAGTAAGAGAATAGGCTTGATTAATTCTTGGCAGAGGATTCAACATCAAGATGTTCCCTTTTGCTTGAGCACATATATCATTCAAGCCTATAAGAAATTGAATGAGTCTTTGATCCTCAATAGACTTAGACATTTTTTGTTTCCCTTTACAAACACACATAAACTTACAACAAATATACGAGTTTAGAAAATCTAAATAATCCCATTATCTTTTTAACTTAGTGAAATAACCTGCAATATCACTATATCCCCACACTAATCCAATCATCTCTTTGCAGGTGATACAACTTCCCCATTTGATTTCCCAAATATTTGTTCTAGATCTGTCCATCAATCTTTGGTAGTTTTGGAATAGATCACAGAGTGAGAAATGTCCTTAGAAAAAGAATTAAACAACCATAAGGTGATCATGTCATTGCACCTATTCCAAACCATGATCTCTTAAGGTGAGGAAACCTATCACAATTAATCAATGCTCATCTTAGGGTTCATAGTCAAAATCATTTATCATGCATGGGTTCATGTGGAATTTATAGGAAAGCATGTAATTAAGTCAAAATAATTATAATATGATCAATATCAACCAAATGAATTCATAAAAATAGAATCCTTGAGGAATTGAATAGAAACATAACCAATTTAGGGAAATTAAATTGGAGAATTTGAGAATCTTCAGGACTCAATGGGTGAATGGAACCCATTCATGAACTCTCTACATACCTTGACCTTGAAGCCCTAAGAAATTTATGAAGAAAGGAGACTTGAACTTGAAAAACCCTAGAATCCCTTATGAGTCTTGGAGAGAATTTGGAGAGATGAATTTGGTTGGGATTTTGGCAATTAGGGGAATGAATTTAGAGTGGGTAGTTTTAGGGCTTGAAAACCTTATATAGGGCTAGGAATGGGGGTAAAAAAGGCATAGGTTAGGCTTTAAGCACGTAGGAAAAGACCTATATACCCTTTAAAAATAACTGTCAGACGCAGTCTATGGAACCGACCTACGGTCTGTAGGACTTTATACGGATTGTACTGGTCAACCGTAGACCAAATTATTGGAACCATAAAATCTGCCAACTTTCGACAAGACCTTTTTACGGCCCGTAGGACATCCTACAACTATAGACCCAAACCATAGAACTCAACTTTAACCCCAAAATTTAACCAAGTCTTGAACTTTTTTACGGGACTTTCCTACGGTTTGTACTCTATTCGA
The DNA here is from genome assembly GCA_036250505.1 of Solanum acaule. Taxonomy (NCBI): domain Eukaryota; kingdom Viridiplantae; phylum Streptophyta; class Magnoliopsida; order Solanales; family Solanaceae; genus Solanum; species Solanum acaule. Next base: position 70,772 of record JAJOOR010000906.1, on the reverse strand, counting down.
CGGACCGTCCTGGTCAATAGAAGAATGAGTTACTAGGATTTGATTTCCGAATTACTGTCCACACTTCCTATAAGACTGGTCTACGATCCATAGAACATTTTACAAATCGTAGACTGGTCTTGTGGACTTGAACCAACAACCATCTTTTGGTCTTCTTTTTCTTTTCCGAATTTTGAGGTGTTACAGAGTTATATTATTGAATATTGAAGTTTGATTAGTTAAAGATTTGAATTAATGGTATTTGTTGAGTTCACTAATTGAAGTAAATTGATGATTTATTTCGTGTGATGTTTGGAAAGTTAAAGGCTAGGGTTATTAGTTGATTAAACAAGTTAATCTAAAAGCTACTCACCGCCTAAGAGAGGAAAATAAAGTAGCGGATGATTCGGCAAGGCTAGAAATGAATAAGTAGAATAGCTCCTTTTTATTTTCTACATCATCTTTTGAAGAACACATAATGGAAAAATAAGGGATGTCTATTCACCACAAGGCACCATACCACAACAATTGAAAAAAGTGTTAAAAGGAAAATTATGTTCAACTTTTTTTAATCTTTTGATGTACCTCAGTTCATTTATAAATTGGTGAATGTAAATAGGATGAGTCGTCTTCCTATGTTAGTCGTTTGGTTTCCATATATCCTACTCACCTAACCCTCTGTATATGCTGAGCCTATACTCTCTAGTGATGGGGAGGGAAAGTCTTCTTCTTATATGTATTTTTTTTGAATGATAATATTCAAGGTAGGAGTCATTGACAAAGCCCTGTAATGACATGTGTACGAAGTGTAGGATTGACTTTAATAACAAAAGAAACTTATAAATTTTCCTATTTCAAAACTATAGAATCCCTTTTACCAATAAAATTTTATGATATAAAATTCCAAGGGTTTATAGTTTGAAATGTATGTGTACTTCTCCATTTTTCTGGACACATTATTAATTTATAATAATAGATAGATGGTAATCTTTGGGTGAAATATTTAGAAGATATTTGTGGTGAAGGAAGCTTGAAGACTGATGGAACATGTCGAAGGAACAGGTCTATCGAAGCAGGCTGACGAGTTAGAGTCATACTAGGACTAGACTACTAAATCCTAAGTTATGTACGACTAAGCTACTATATATTACAGGAGTCGACTAGGATAAGGTATTAGAGTTATAATACAATACTACTCATGTAAATAATTGTGTTGTAGTAGGATTCCTAGTATAACTAGAATAGGACTCTTCTCCTATATAAGGAGCTTGTAACTCAATATTATTTTCATCAATACAATCTTTGATTTCTCTAATCCTAGACATGAGAATTCTACATGGTATTAGAGCAATAAAGCTTTTCCGCTCTTTAACGTATTATATCAAAACCAAAACAACCACAAAATTGAACCGCAATGGCCCCTTCTACCAACACTCTTTCGACCTCTTCACTTCATCATCTTATTTCGTCCTGCTCCATTAAACTTAAGCCAACAAACTATCTTATATGGAGGACACAAATGTCTCAGTTGATTCAAGTGATGAGATTAACCTGCCTCATCATAAAACCACCTAAAGATACCTATTCCACTGGACAAACTACTGAGAAAACTGTAGCAGGCGAGAAGGGTGCAGAAGACAGTAACATTGTTGATGATTGGGGGGAGAAGGATGTGTTTCTAAGGAGTTGGATCTTAGACAACTTGACAGAAGAAAGCATGTACTTGATCGTAGGCTGCTCAACTGCCAATGAGATGTGGGAATGCTTGGAAGAAGCTTATCTTCAAGCAACAAAAGATAAGGAGTTCCAGCTCAAACAACAGCTGCAAAGTGTGAAGCTAGGAACCAAAACAATTGACGAATATATCAAGGAATTCAAAGGCATATGTGATGGCATTGCAGCCATTCACAATCCTGTAGATGAAGATAGCAAAGTGATTAATTTTGCTAGAGGTCTAGGTCTTAAGTACAAGACCTTCAGGACTGTCATGCTAGGTAAGGCACCATATCATACTCTTAATCAATTTGTTAATGCTCTCAGGGGTTTTGATATGAGGGAGGATGAAGAAGAAGTGCCTCAACAAAAACATAACATAGCATTCTCTGCCGAAAGAGGCAGTGGAAGAGGAAACTACTCTCAAAGAAGAGGAAACAATAATTTCAATTCTAGAGGAAGAGGCTTTAAGCCTGCTGGACAAGGAACAGGTTCTTATAACAGCAGAAACGGACCAGGTCCTCAGAACAGTTCTTCAAGTAGAAGTCATGAGAGGAACAATACTGATGCGTGTCAAATTTGTGGTAGGAATAACCATACTGCTCTTAAGTGTTTTTACAAGTGGGATTACTCTTACCAAGCCGCAGATGAGCTACCACAAGCATTGGCTGCTACTAATCTACAAAACACCGATGACACTTTGTATGTGGACTCAGGAGCAAGTAGACATATGACACATAACTCAGGTATCCTAACTGATCTTAAACACTACAATGGACCAGATAAAATCATTATTGGGAATGGATCAAAGTTAGACATAACACATGTTGGAAACATATCCGGAACAGGTCTAAAGTTAAAAGAAGTTTTTGTAGTCCCTAAGATTAATAAAAATTTACTCTCAGTTAGTAAGCTTGCAAAGGATAATTGTTGCACTCTTGAATTTGATGCAACTAACTTTGTTGTAAAGGACAAGAAGACAAGGACACTACTGGCCAAGGGAACTAAAAGGAATGGACTTTATGCTTTGGAAGATAACAATCTCTATGTTTTGACTGTTGCACACGATTGGAACACGTCAGACAACATGTGGCATACTAGATTAGGACACTCTAGTTTGAAGTCTTTAAAAGTTTTGAATAGTAATAGTTGCATCAATATTAGTAGTTGGAATAAAATGCCTACTGTTTGTTCTAGTTGTCAGTTGGGAAAGAGTTGTAAACTTCCATTTGGTTTGAGAAAGAACTTTTATTGAAAATTTATTGTGATTTATGGGGACCTGCTCCTGTCGAATCTTCCTAACATATGAAATATTATGTCGTTTTTGTTGATGATCACACGAGATATACATGGATTTATCCACTGAAAAAGAAATCTGAATTCTTTGAGGTCTTTCTAAAATTCCAGAAAATGGTGGAAAAACAATTTTCTAAAGAAATTAAGATTTTTCACTGTGATGGAGGTGGTGAGTTTATCCAAACAGACTTCATTAAGCATTTGGAAGATTGTGGAATTGTGAGACATATTTCATGTCCTAACACACCTGAACAAAATGGAGTTGCAGAGAGAAAACATAGGCATATTGTGGAGACTGGCTTAACTCTACTACTTCATTCTAATCTACCTTTGTTTCTTTGGGTTGAGGCTTTCCTCACTGTTGTACTTCTCATCAATAGACTGCCCTCCTCAGTCCTAAAGATGGTGACTCCATTTGTTAAGTTGTATGGGGAACAACCTGATTACAATAGCCTAAAAGTGTTTGGGTGTAGATGTTTCCCATATATCAAGGGTAACAACAAGTTCAGTCCAAAGACCTACCCTTGTGCTTTCATAGGGTACATCAGCTTACACAAAGGATATAGATGCTATCATCCCCCTACAAGGAGGGTTTACATATCCAGACATGTTGTGTTTGGTGAAAACACATTACCCTATGCGTCTCCAAAGCAATCTCAGACTAATATTGATGTCTCACCTCATCTTGCTACTTTTGTTGAATATTTCTCTAAACTGCAGACACATGATAATTCTGATTCAGGGGAAGTACAGGTTGCTAGTCCACACATTACTGGTGATAATGCTGCTACAACTCATATATTCATTGATGATAAGAGTACTATTGACCTCTCAGGCGCATGATCAGATGCTGAGGAACAGGTTGAAGGTGATGCTCCATACAGTAGTATTGAAACTCCAGCTGTAGATTTTGGATCTATTAGTAGCAGTGAGGAACAGGTTGCACTTACAGGTCCAACCAATGAGCATCATCAAACAACTATTTTAGTTGATGTATCAGTTGACCATCAATCGACAATGTTACACTCTAGTCAACTACTTTGGTTGATGTACCAGTTGAGGTACTTCCCGCACCATAAGAACATCATATGATCACTAGGCACAAGGCGAAGGAACATCACTTGTCACTTGTTGCTCACAGCAGCACAGAAATTTTGAGAGAACCAAATACTACTAAGGAAGCACTAAGGTCACCTCATTGGCTTGCAGCAATGCAGGAAAAAATTGATGCTTTACATACTAACAAAACATGGATTTTGGTGCCCAAATCTCCTGGTATAAATTTGGTTGGCTCAAAATGGGTGTTCAAGACAAAGTTAAAAGCTGATGGGACAGTAGATAGATACAAGTCCAGACTTGTGGCAATGGGATTCTCGCAGCTTGAAGGGATAGATTTTGAAGAAACATTTAGTCCTGTGGTTAAAGCCACAACTATTAGGATGGTTCTATCCATTGCTATTAGTTCAAAGTGCGAAGTTAGACAACTAGATGTCAAAAATGTCTTTCTCCATGGCTTCTTACAAGAGGAGGTGTACATGAGTCAACCTCCTGGTTTTATTGATCCCCAATATCCTCAGCATGTGTGTCTACTTAAAAAGGCATTGTATGGTCTTAAACAAGCACCAAGAGCCTGGTTTGATAGGTTTAGAATACATCCCTTCCACCTTGGTTTCATTTGTAGTAAGGCTGACCCTTTCTTATTTACTTTCCAAACTCACAAAGGCAAAATATTTTTCTTGTTATATGTGGATGATATTATTGTCACAGGAAGTAATCCATCTCATGTCTCAGAGTTGGTTCTCCAACTTGGGAAGGAGTTTGCTATGAAAGATCTTGGCCCTTTACACTTCTTTCTAGGAGTTGAGGTAAAGTATTTCGAAGGAGGAATTCACTTAAATCAAAGCAAGTATGCTTCTGAGTTGCTGGCCAAGACAGAGATGACTTTGTCAAAGGTTGTAGCCACTCCTTTGGCACAGAAACATGGTTTGCATGAAGCTGTGGGAAGTTTTGTGCCTCCTTGTACAGAATGATAGTAGGAAGCCTTCATTATTTGACCCTCACAAGACCTGATATCACTCATGCCATGAATTTAGTTAGCCAGTTTATGCAAAGCCCAAACACTGAACACCTTCAAGGGGTAAAAAATATTCTCAGGTACATCAAAGGTACTCTACACTTTGGACTCAAAATTATTTCACAGTCACCATGTAGGTTGTCTGGCTACTCAGATGCTGATTGGGGAGGTTGTACCACCACTAGGAGATCAACTACAGGTTATAACATCTACCTAGGTGCGAATTGTATTTCTTGGACCTCCAAGAAACAGACCACAGTAGCCCGATCGAGTGCTGAAGCTGAGTATAGAGCACTAGCCTCCACTGCTGCAGAAATGACTTGGATTATGTATCTTCTTCATGACCTTGGAGTGTTCCTTTGATCTGTTCCTACGTTGTATTGCGATAACATGAATGCATTGTACATGACGGTTAATCCAGTTATGCATGCTCGAACCAAACATGTTGAAATGGACTATCATTTTGTTCGTGAGAAAGTGGCCAGGGGACAACTTCTTACTCAGTTTGTGAAGTCTAAGGATCAGCTAGTTGATATTCATACCAAAGCCTTAACAAAACAGGTTTTCTCTGGTTTTCGCAGCAAGCTAGGAGTTACAGTTCCTCCACTAACTAGCTTGAGGGGAAGTGTTGAAGGAAGCTTGAAGACTGATGGAACATGTCGAAGGAACAGGTCTATCAAAGCAGACTGACGAGTTAGAGTCATACTAGGACTAGACTACTAAATCCTAAGTTATGTCTGACTAAGTTACTGTATATTGCAGGAGTCGACTAGGATAAGGTATTAGAGTTATAATACAATACTACTCATGTAAATAATTATGTTGTAGTATGATTCCTAGTATAACTAGAATATGACTATTCTCCTATATAAGGAGCTTGTAACTCAATATTATTTTCATCAATACAATCCTTGATTTCTCTAATCCTAGACGTGAGAATTCTACAATTTGAATTAAAATAATAATAATATTATATATTTTATTTTCAAAATAACTTTTCAACTATAAGTTGATAGTATGTTACCGTACTACTGATAAATGTACAACTCAGATTAACATACAAGTCTAGTCATATAGTGTTCACTAAAATAGGAAGTAGAGAATACTATAATTGCAAAATAAACAACAACTTAAGCCGAATTTCATTCGAATCCTTTTTATTTATAATATACACTAAATAAGAAAATCTCTCAAAAGAGAAACACCAATTGATTACACAGTTCAATAGAGACAAGATGCAATATCATGCAATTATTGTAAAGTCAAACATGTTTTAGTGTTGAAGGAGAAGGAGAAGATGTGTAATGACAACCATGATATTTCAATGGTAATAGAGGTGAGTTGTAGTGCTAGAGTTGTCGACCAATGGGAAATGGAAGAAATGGGAATGGAGGTAGTCGTGGAAATGGAGGAATTGAGAGTGGAGGTAGTCATGGCAATGGCGAAAGAATTATTGGTAATGGAGGTAGTCGTGGAAATGGTGGAATAATTATTTGAAATGGAGGAGGCAAGGACTTAACTAGAGGTGGTGGAGATGGAGAAGGTGGTGGAGGTGAAGATGGCAATGGAGGAGGCGGAGACTTAACCGAAAGTGGTGGAGGTGGAGAAGGTGGTGGAGGGATGGTGATGGAGGAGGGGGGATTTAACAGGAGGTGGTGGAGATGGCGAAGGAGGAGACGGGGACTTAACTGGAGGTGGTGGAGATGGAGAAGGTGGTGGAGGTGGAGATGGCGATGGAGGAGGTGGGACTTAACTGGAGGTGGTGGAGATAGAGAAGGTGGTGGAGGTGGAGATGGCGATGGAGGAGGTGGAGATTTAACTGGAGGTGGTGGAGATGGAGAATGTGGTGGAGGTGGAGGAGACTTAACAGGAGGTGGTGGAGATAGCGATGGAGGAGGTGGGGACTTAACTGGAGGTGGTGGAGATGGAGAAGGTGGTGGAGGTGGAGATGGCAATGGAGGAGGCAGAGATTTAACTGGACGTGGTGGAGATGGAAAAGATGGTGGAGGTGGAGATGGTGATGGAGAAGGAGGAGACTTAACAAGAGGTGGTGCAGATGGCGATGGAGGAGGCGGGGACTTAACTGGAGGTGGTGGAGATGGAGAAGGTGGTGGAGGTGGAGATGGCGATGGAGGAGGTGGAGATTTATCTGGAGGTAGTGGAGATGGAGAAGATGGTGGAGGTGGGGAATTAACTAGAGGTGGTGAAGATGGAGAATGTGGTGGAAGTGGAGATTGTGATGGAGGAGGGGGGGAGTTTATCAGAGGTGGTGGAGGAGTACAATTAGGTGGCGGAGGTGGAGCTCGCCTGCAGGGAAATGGTATTGGAAAAGGGAATAAAGATGGTGGGGGAGGAGATTTATTACTACAAGGCGGAGGTGGAGGTGGAGATGGTGATGGAGGAGGTGGGGACTTTACTGGAGGTGGTGGAGATGGAGAAGGTGGTGGAGGTGGAGATGGCGATGGAGGAGGGGGGGAGTTTATTATAGGTGGTGGAAGAGTGCAATTAGGTGGCGGAGGTGGAGTTCCTCTCCAGGGAAATGGTATTGGAAAAGGGAATAAAGATGGTGGGGAAGGAGATCTATTATTGCAAGGGGGAGGTGAGGCGAGTAGTCTATTGGAGGTGGTGGAGAAGATCTACAGTTTATTGGTGGAGGTGGAGGTGGAGGTGGAGGCCGATTAAAGGGATATGGTAGTGGAAAAGGGAATAAAGATGGTGGGGGAGGATATTTATTATAGCATGGTGGAGGCGGAGGTATTAGTGGAGGAACGGGGGTCTTTATTGGAGGTGGTGGAGATGGAGACAGAGATATAGGTGGAGACAAAGACGAAAATGGAGATGGTCCATTGGTAGGTGTAGTCAATGGTAGTAATAGTAATGGAGATGGTCCATCGGTAGGTGAAATTACTGGTGGTGGTGGAAATGGAGATGGAGATGGTCCATCGGTAGGTGCAGTCAATGGTAGTGATGGAAACGGAAATGGAGATGGTCCATCGGTAGGTGCAATCAATAGTGGTGTTGGAGATGGAGATGGTCCATTGGTAGGTGCAATTAATGGTGGTGTTGGCAACGGAGATGGAGATGGAGACGGTTTATCGGTATGTGGAATCAATGGTGGTGATGGCAACAGAGATGGAGATGGAGATGGAGATGGGTGCAATCAATGGTGGTGATGGCAACAGAGATGGAGATGGAGATGGTCCATCGGTAGGTTTAATCAATGGTAGTGATGGCAATGGAGATGGAGATGGTCCATCGGTAGGTGCAATCAATGGTGGTGATGGAGATGGAGATGGTCCATCGATAGGTGCAATCAATGGTGGTGATGGCAACAGAGATGGTCCATCGGTAGGTGCAATCAATGGTGGTGATGGCAACAGAGATGTAGATGGAGATGGTCCATTGGTAGGTTCAATCAATGGTTGTGATGGCAATGGAGATGGAAATGGTCCATCGATAGGTGCAATCAATGGTAATGATGGCAACATAGATGGTCCATCAATAGGTGCAATCAATGGTGGTGATGGCAACAGAGATGGTCCATCGATTGGTGCAATCAATAGTGGTGATGGCAATGGAGATGGAGATGGAGAAGGCGGCGGTGGTGGTGGATTATGGTAATAAGGTGGCGGTGGAGATGGAGAAGGCGGTGGTGGTGGATTATGGTAATAAGGTGGCAGTGGAGATGGAGAAGGCGGTGGTGGAGGATTATGGTAATAAGGTGGCGGTGGAGATGAAGAAGGTGGTGGTGGAGGATTATGGTAATAAGGTGGCGGTGGAGATGGAGAAGGCGGTGGCGGAGATTCGTAATGATATGTTAGAGGAGGAGAAAGGATTGGTGGTGGTAGTGGATGATGGTAATAATTTGGCGGGGGAGGTGGAGAAGGCGGTGGTGGAGATTCATAATAATGTGGAGGAGATGGTGATGGTGGTGGTGATGGAGGTAGAGGTGATTTATAATAGTGATGATATCGCGGAGGCGGAGGTAGAGGTGATTTATAATAGTGATGACGTCGCGGAGGCAGTGGTGGAGGTGATTTATAATAGTGATGACGTCACGGAGGAGGTGGCGGAGGCGATTTATAATTGTAACGACGTCGTGGAGGAGGCGGTGGATAGGCGATTTATAGTAGTAACGACGTCGTGGAGGAGGAGGCGGGGGCGATTTATAGTAGTAACGACGTCCTGGAGGAGGTGGTGGAAGCGATCGTGGCCTATAACGGTATGACAAAGATGATGAATCATCAATGTGGGGTTTATAATCAGCTGCTACACTAATGACTATCAAGCAAAAGGCGAAAGCATAAACAAGAAGGGGCCATTGCCTCAACTTTGATGGTGTTCCCATATTGGAACTAAACTAGTTTGTTGTTTTTGCAACATTGGTGGAAGAATTAGCTCTTTATATAGCAAGAGAAAAAAAAAACTAGCTCAAAACATTTAGAAAAACAAGTACAAACTGGCCAAATGATCTTTGAAAACAACACACTAAGCATATAGAATCTCATCTTAATTATTATGAAATAGATTCCTACTAAACTATGGGTTTAGTTCATGGTAGACCATGAATTAGTCAAGATCAAGATCATGTATCATTGTTTTGTATTTGCATTTTACATATGAATTTGTTTTTTTCAAGTTATAGCTCCAAATTCTAGAAAATCTTTTGACTTTTGGTTATCTTTTGCAAATTGGATTTCTCGTATTTCTCTATTTAATAGAGGAAACCAACCAAACAAATGATTGCAACTAACTCGTTGCTATTTTTATTTTATTTAGTGAATGCCATCTTGAATTTGTTTTTTTTTCCGTCCGATGTTCGATATGTGTCCAAAACTCGAACTCGAGACCTTTGATTAAGGGAGGAGCAGCCCTATCAATTGCACCACTTCTTGAATTGCTTCTTGTCGATACACTATTATTCTAAAATCTATCTATGACACGATGTTTGTTTAAACTTTATTTTTCAATCCGAAAATGACATTAAAAATAAGGAAAAACTACCTAATTACACAAATATTGTAACCATGCATAAATATGAATCCACTGTATAATTTGAAAAAATTACATATTGTCTCTCACTAATTTTATAATTTGGTACTAGATTGATACACCATTCTTTCATATTTCAAGTCAAATACATATATCAAAGACACTAGATACATTTTGAAATACAAATACACAGGGAGAGAGCCGAGCGAGAGAATCAACATATATCTTTTGATACTAGATACATTCTAAAATACAAATATATAGGGATAAAGGTGAGCGAGAGAGTAAGTGTGTATCCTAGATACATGTGAATCACGATTAGATATGGTGTATCTAGAACAAATTACACCTAATTTAACTTGTATGCATCCGAAATACATGTATTTGAGTTTACCATTTATATGTATGTGACAAAATAAATATGATGCAGAAGGTAATTTTGAAAACTAAAAATGGCACATAATTAGGCCCTAATCTTGTGGATTTTGTATTTTTTTTTCTCTAGAAATATTTTTACTTTTTAGGTGTTTCATTGATTCAGGGTGTGTACCGTTTAAGGGAAAATATTTTCAATTTTTTTTTAAATATTTTCATGTTCGATTGATTAAATTTTTTGAAAAACTTATTCTCTAAAATATTATATTTTTAAAATAAGGAAAATAATTTCTCTAATAAAAGTAGGGAAAACAAGTTCCACCAGTGTTGTTCCACGTTGCTTGTTCCCCTCCTCACTCTCTTAACACACCTTATTTTCATTCCAAATCCACTATTCCCTATCCCCCCCCCCACCCCACCCCCACTATTATTTATTTAGATTATACACATATTTTTTAATGATAATTTGATTTTAATTACATATTCAATAGAAGTAAATAAATTTAAAAAAATTACTTATTTGAGGAATTTCAATTCCTACATAATTAGTTATGGAGGAATTTATGAATATGAGTATTGTTTATTTGAAAAAACGATTTTTTTACTCAAAAATATAAATAAAAGAAAAATGACTGAGTTTTCAAAAAATCGATTGAACTTGTGATTCAAGAGAAACTGAATTTCCAAAAGAACAGAGTCGCCACTTAATTTTTAGTAAAAATCAAGAAAAAAAGTTTAAGGTTTTCAAAAGATTTAAACAAATAAAATCGATTGAAAAAAGGGTTCGAAGTCCTATGTACATTTCGAGAAGGTGTTAGGCCCTCGGAATGTCCGCTAACTCGCAATTGACCGGCGATTTGACTAAAATGACTTTGACTAATTTTTTGAGAAAATATTAACTAAGTAAAAAGAAAATCACTTTTTATTTATTTATTTATTTTTATTTATATATTTACACCTTTCATATTCATTATTACTATTATATAATTATCTTAAGGGGATAGGACTAAGGGGGATTTTCCTAAAGGGAAATAAATTAAGTGTTGACAAGATTAATATTAAAATAAGAACTAAGTAATAAAATATATACCTTAATTTGAAAAAAATAAAATGAAATGACCATTCTCGGGAACTTAATTAAATTAAACCATACGATAATCAAAGTGTTAGTCAAATACAACAAAATAAATAAGAGCAAGAAAAGGAATATCAAATTTGGGGCCTTCGGCCCAAATCCCCCAAATCTTGGGCCTGCTGAAATCTCTTTGGCCTTTAGGCCCCCTTTTCAAAGTCATTTGTCATTTGAATTCCGTATTTTTTGCATTGTCCACCTGTATTTCAGCTTTCCCAAACATGTATACCATATTTTCCGACTGTATACCAGCGTATACAGCAGGTATAACAGTCTTTTTCCGGCCTTTTTGGACATCGGAAATTCACTTCCAGCCCCTGTACTTCCCGCAACCTGTTCGTCGGCTATTTTTGGACTCGATAGGAAATATAGAATTGAGCCTATAAGGCCCAATCCGCGAAACGCAAGGGGAGGGAGCCTCCAAAGACTCGGAAGGAAGCAGTTCATGCATAGAATAAGAATAAAACAAGATGGAAATTAGAAATGGAGCACACTTTAAAGTTTTGCAATATAACTAAGGCATATAAAATAGAAGTAAGATGAAAACACATACGATTGGTTCACTATGTCAACATAATGCAGCGATGACCCAAAAGACTGCATACAACACTTAGAAACTATTTGCTTAAGATGAAATGAAACTCACATGGTAAAATAAAATACTACAATATGATGACGAATAAACAATCAAACTAATAGTGATCAAATGGAGAGGATTTAGGCATAACTACTTAGACAAATATAATAACAGAGAGCGATTATCAAATAAGAAAAAGGAACAAATTATTGAGGTTGATGTCATTAAGCTAAAACAAAATAAAATAAGTAAGAAAAGACAATATGAAACTAAGCAAAGGCAATAATAACCCATGTATAGAATAGACTAAACTTGAGCATTTGACCATGAATCAAAACAGTAGGCACGAAAAAAATAAAAAATTGATATCACTTAAACTCTCATTCAAGACAGAGGAATAACATCTAACTTATGCAAATCTCAAAGAAGCATGACTATTCTTAAAATTTAGTCACTAAACATTAAAACTCAAAGCACCCAAATCATTTTAGGGAAGCAGAAATACATCAGACCAATCTTATAAAATCAACTCATTTTTTAAATATTATGGACAGCAAGAAAGTGCAGGCAACTAAGATTGAAACTCAAGATAATAGGAAACAAAGGCTCCATTAAGCTTATAAAAGATCAAAGAAAGTCGGACTACATTTCCGAAACATTCTAAAGAAGTAAAGCACCGAAACGAGGACATACCGAAACGACATTCATAAAGCTGAAACCGACAGACCCACTAATCCATTCGACAACTTCGAGGATACGCGAAGATAAAAAATAAATCTCAATCAAGTTAAAGACCTTTAATAAACCCACAAAGAAGACTTAAAACCACTAACCCTTATGCTCGGAATACAAAATGTAGGCAGGATGACCAAACCAACAACACAGGTGGCATCTCTAACATCATAACAAGTATAGCCAGAGAGGAAAGGCGCAGAACATGGAAACAATCTATTGGATACTAAAATCAAGAGAAAAACTACAAGCTCTTAATCAAAGGAGCTCTAGGCTTAGATCATACAAAAGAACATATATTTATGTCTCGACAATCAAAATGCATCAATTCATACAAAGGTGACTCATTCTTTAAAAATAATCAGTAATGAACAGAACAAAGAAAATATAGCCTCACAAAGAGAGACGAGGAGTCGACAGAAAGAAAAAAAAAAGATGCTCTCATGTACAAGCTAAGAGTTACTAAAACGAGTTAGAGTCAGAGAGGAATTTCACCTTTTCCGGTGCAGCGTACTGAGACAGGAACAGGCTGGCCGTGAGAACTTCCACCACCACACACAAAACTTCGAGAGTTCCAACAGCACACCAAGAGAAACTAAATGAAACCCGAATAAATATCTTCCCAGAACCTTGAACTAGAAAGTTTTTCCAATAATTTATCAAAACGTAAAATCGAGTGTTCCTCAAAACCTTCTGTAAACTATGCCTTTGTGAGTAAAGCTCGGCTAACTTTCTATATTTTTTCTCCCAAAAAAAAATCCCCCCCTTTCCAATGAATAAAGAGGAATATATAGAAGAAAACTAGGGTTCGGATTTTGGGGGGAAAGAGGCATGATTTTCGGGTAGGAACAAAGCCTATTTCCAAAATTCAAATTTGAAATTCTTTCACCATTCCGGCTAAACACCTTTTCCTTGAGGTTTTGACTCATTCCGAAAGGGGGAAGGGGGACGGAGCGCGTGCTTGCTTTTACTGCCCTGTTAGTACGAATTTGAGGGGGACGTTGGACAAAATCGCAGAGCTGCTTTCCGTGTATTGACGCCGTGATGATGCTGATCCCTTGAGGGGTCGAGAGTTGGGCCGGGCTCGTGATTGCTGGAGGTAGGTCGATTCGCCGCTGGACTAAAACGGACTGGTGTGGGTTTGATTTTCTGGGTTTCTTCACGTTAGCAGTGGAGAAGAAGAAGAAACGTGGTGGGGTCTGGGCTTGCTGTTGGTGTTGTTTTTTAGTATTGTTGTACGTATGTATTGTTGGTTATGGGCTGGGATTTGGTGTGGGCTGCTGTAGATTGGTTAACGGCCCAACTTGGTCTTTTAAAAATGTGTTGAAATGAGTTGGAGATTTGGCTAAGGAAAAATATAATCAAACAAAGCCCCAAATGAATTTCAGAATGTAATCAAATTGAGATTAATTGGTGGATTTGGTCAACATTTAATCAAGATGAATTAACATGGATTAATTAATGAACTTCTCAAATTTAACGAAATAAAATAATTAATTCGAATATCAACTAACCGATTTCAATACTCAAAATTATAAATATAAATTATACTAGACTAAATTAATAAAGTATTTACTAAACAATGTAGAAATCTTTTTGAGATGATTTTCGAAATGTTTATGAAATATACTAATTATATACAAAATTATATAAAACATATATATTACTAAAAAATTATAAAAATGATAAAATTAATTAAAGGTAACTTGAAAAATATTTTGAACTTAATAAAAACTAATTATTTCAAATCGTTTGGAATTTAAGAAGCTCGGTGATTAATTTGTATTGTGGAGATCCAAAATTGGGTGTCAACAACGATACAATTGAATTTATTCTGAGGTTAAGCACATTTGGATTGATTGCAATTATAAATTAGAGATTTATTAGATTAGAGATTCCGGTGTGAATATTATTCTTTGTGGATCTGCCATATAAGAGAAACTAATGAAAAAATAAACTTAGAATGTTAATATAATGCCTTGTATATCAAAAATCCAACTTTTATAAATGAATAACTTAATTATTTATAAGCGACAGATAGAATACTTCAACCAACGAAAATGTTTTGTGTTGTCTTTTTAGCACACATAAGTGTACGTGATCGCAAGTAATAAGTGAATACTTGTACAATTTGGTTTATCGATTTCATAACAACTTAATTACTGAAAAGCTATCAATTTCCTGATTTTACTTATTAGAATTAGTGTTGTTCGGTTTTAGAGAGTTTATTTTGATGATTTATTCTATTTATGAATTCGATAAAAAAAAAAAAATAGTAAAGAAGATTGAGTAGCAAAAGTTGTTCACAGAGAGATTAAGACATACCGTTGTGTCAGCTGTTTGTGTAATTCTATCCCATCTAAATTATAGTTGTTAAGTATATGTAAGATATTTAATGATTATTGGATCATGAAATTGATAATATATTCATGGTCTCTCTAGCCTTTAACATTTTGTCCAAATCGACATGATCACACCTACATCATTGAGCATGCATGGATGTGGTAACTAATCGAAGATGAACCCAACTCCCCTTAACCCACGTTCTATTCCTAACTTTCTTCTCTAGAGTTTCGCTAGCAATTATCTATTTATTTTATGGATCGTGAAGCCACCAAATAGTTGAGTATAAGATTAAAAAAAAAACTTATTTTGAGACAAAAAAAATTCATTAAACAAAAATTATTTTGAAATGAAGAAAATATCAACTTTTCTGAATTATTTAACTTATTAGTAGTGTTGATAAACTTTATACAAAAACTGTTCCTCAGTTAATAACGCTGATTTCATAGCGTTAGTTGTAAAAAATTGCCAACTTATAATGACATTTAGATTTTGTAGAAGCACTAACAATAATGCATCTATGTGTATTAAAAATAAAAAAAATATATAGCATGTTTGATTAAAATTTATTTATTTTAAAAAATGTTTTTCTCATAATTAAGGATTTTTCAAAAATATGTACTTTTGGTGATAAGCAACTAATCAATTTAAAAGGCGTGGTTAAATAATAATTAGTGTTTGATCGAATTTATAAAAGTATTTTAAATATTTTTGAAAAGTGCTTTTTAAAATGATCTTTCTGGCAAAAACTATTTTTAAAATTTTTTAAAAAAAAATCTGCTACTCTTAAAAATTACTTATTTTCTTTTAAAAGCTTGATTAACTATTTTTATTTTTTAAAATAAATATTTTTTGACTTTTTAAAACCTTGATGAACAAGCTAGCACTAAGTTCATGTAAAATTAATTAAGTGTCCTTACATTATAATGATGTCTTAATACATCTGGTGTCAACTATTGGATATCCAATAAGGGATACTATTCTTTTTGCCAATAAAATGGTAATTGAAGTCGCAACTCTATTAATGGACATAAAAATATGTAAATATTGTAACTATTATAACTAGGAGGGCCAAACATGTAAATTGAGGCTGATATGAAAAGTCGAAATCGGATTAAATTAAAATGAATAAAATATTTAATTTGGTCTTATTTAACACATAAAAAATTGATTATTTGATCAGTATTCATGTTATTTATGATTTCAGAAATAATTAGGTAAAAACACAAAATAAAAATCAAAATAAGTTTAAACCAATGTTGTAATTAGGTGGGGCGTTTTACTTAGCATAGGGTGAGACGTAAGCCTCGAGGCGTAAGCCCTATGGATTTTTAACTTTTTAATTTACAATAAATAGTATAATAATATAATAATACAAAATTATAAAAATGCATCAATAGTTTAAAATAATTACAAGCATGATCAAGGAAACTCATAGAAAATAAAACTTCTAACATTATTATATAAGTATAAATAATCTAATATCTTAACTTTCTAATAATAAAAGAATCATTATTTCTAAATAAATATATTATCATTATCATACTATACAACTTACCCCTACAAGAAAATAATCAAAAAAAGCTTATTATTATTATAATAAAAACATCACCCCACCATAAATAAGAATAAAAATAAAATTGCATTTAAATAGCTAAATAAAATATGAAAATTTTGAGGTATATGACAAAAACATAAAGATCAATGATAAGTGAAAAGGTAAAATTTCACTATGTACTTTTAAAAGATATGTCATCACAGTGTTACCAAATAGTTAATATGTGATACTACAACTTGTTATTTGAGTTACTCTCAAATTTCTTATTTCTATAGATTAAAAACTATTAAGTATCATTTATTTATTGAAGAATTATGAGAGTCAACAATGTTAACTAAAGAATTTAGTTAACACATAATTTGTGTAAGATCTATTAGGTAAGCCCCGAACGTTGGGCGTGCCTAGGGCGTACAATGGGACGTCTAGGGCATAAGTCTTACAGAACTAAGTCCACACTTGAATCTGAAAGGTTTTTGCTAAAGCCCCGCCTCAAAGACGAGTCCCGAGACGAATCTCAACAAAGTCTTTCAAAATACTAATTTAAACTGTCAGAATTCAGAAGGCAATGAATTATAAAAAAATAAAAATAAAAAAAAAAAAAAAAAAAAAAGAAAAAAAAAAAGACAAATGAGTGTTGACAATATGGATATTTATATTTTCTATCTAAATATCCATATTTAGTAGATAGCATGGACGATCTTTATATTTAATCCATTTTAAATAATTAGTTATCCAACTCATATTTAGTATTAATAAATCGAACGAAATGATTACATGTTTTTAAAACCATTTTATGCGCAATTGGAACCATAGAAATCCAAAACTATGGTATTATCAATTACAAAGAGTTTACATCTTTCTATGAACAAAATTCTAAATTTAGATTTGAAGTATATATATATATATATCCCATTTAATATATATTATATTATATTATATTATACTAATAATATATATTATATTATATTGATGGTACATTTAAGCCTTTTCCCATTATATTATAAATCTTTAACCAATTAAATATAAAATTTTAGATCTTTTATGACCTTATATTTTTTCATTATTAACTGTAATGTGATTAAACATTTCAATATTTGGGTATTTTTTTCGACGTTTTTCAAACATTTTTTTATTATTATATTTAATAAACATTTATGTAATGTTGTTAATTGAATATATAAAGCAAATTCTAACTTTGTTTTAACTACGTGGTAATCATCCAATACTCCATTGAAAAGTAATGAAGCTATATTTATATATAATGTTCATCAATATGGTCATAACTTCACGATAAAAGGCTACAAGTGTTTCCTCTAGCCTCTGCTCTTTCTAATTTTTTTTAATATTAAATATGATAACAAATGCATTCCTTTTTTTTTATACACAAAATCATTCAATTAATTTTTTTCATACTTTTATTTATAACAACTAAATGAAATTTAAAATATCAAATTCTAGTAAACATATATAATATCATCTCATTATAACAATCATAAGTTCTCTTGACAATAATATAATTAATTAATTAATTCAACATGACTAAATTTAATATGATTTTTTATATAACCTTCACTACTCACCATAATATAATTTTTGACAACACAGTTTATACTTGGAATTTCCTTGTTGAAGAATGACAAAAGTCTCACATCAGTGGTTAATGAGATGGGTGGACTCCTTATAAGGTTTGGGCAATCCTCCTCCCTTTGAACTAGCTTTTGGGGTGTGAATTAGGCCTAAGACCTAATTTAACATGGTATCAAAGCAGAGCCCGTCTCACCCGATGTTGGGGGGCCCAAAAATCAAAATTGCCCACGCACCAGATGCTATGCACTGGACGTGAGGTGGGGTGTTGAAGAATGACAAAAGTCCCACATCTGTGGTTAATGAGATGGGTGGACTCCTTATAAGGTTTGGGCAATCCTCCTCCCTTTGAGCTAGCTTTTGGGGTTTGAGTTAGGCCTAAGACCTAATTTAACATTCCTTCTAAAATATAATCGATAATAAATCAAATTATTCTCGTAAAAATATTTAGAGTGAGGATCACGATTGCCATGTGCTTAAAAAAATAAATTAGAAGGCCAAGATCGTTTTTACATTTTCAGAATTCATTTTATATTGACTAATTATTTATTATTCATTATAAAAAAAACATGTTAGTTTATTAAAATAAAAAGAATTTAGGGAAGATAGAATGGGTTTCACAGGGGTATTTATAGTACGATAGCAAAAAATTTAGTTCCATAATTTATATTTTTATTTTTTGAATAATATTATATTATTATCAGATTAAATTAATTAATTCAACATGATTAAATTTAATAAAGTGTTGTACGATAAGTTGGTAACCGTAGACTTGCATTAAATTATATATTTGTACTAGCACTATTTTACTATTTTAATTTATAAACATTTGTTTGTTCTAATCCAACTTATAATTATATTATAAGTCTTTATATTCTCAAACCAATTAAATGTGATTAAACATTTCAATATTTGGATATTTTTTTCGACGTGTTTCAAACATTTTTTACTATCATGTTTAATAAACATTTATTTAATGTGAATTGAGTTATGAAAAAAATATAAAGCAAATCTCAGCCTTTTAATATTGTTTTAAGCACGTGGCAATCATCCAATACTCCATTGAAAAGTAATTAGGCTAATTGTACTGGAGTTAATCCTCATTATTAGTATATCTTTTATGGATCCCTTCTATTGATTAGGTTCTAATGATGAAATTAACAGGCAAGGAGTTAGGTTTTTGTTTACTTTTACTTGTTATAGTTTGAGATTAGTATAACTCTAGCTAATTATAATAGTTCAGGGAACTATTATTAGAAGCTCTATATATGTGTATTAATCATTTTTCATAAGCATAATTAGACATATTATATATATATATATATATATATATGTCTTGTTTAAGAGGCAAAATTCGTGAGCTATCTCTGTAGGGTGTTTTTACATTATGTACCAAACTCGAACAATTTAAAGTTACAATAACTTTTGTACACTTAGGGGTTATTTGGTAGAGTATATTAGCAAAAATAATGCATGTGTGTAACAACCTGTTCCCGTCGTTAGGGAAAGCCAATGGGAAAATAATTTGGCCAGAAAACTTTTGAGTAGTAACTTGGAAATTCCTAATCTAGTCCAGATTTGGACGAAATCTGAGTCATGTGAGGTCTAGGGAAATATGATAATGAATGAGAGATTTAATAATGAATTTGATGACATGAGTGGATAGCCAAGATGTTAAGGAACCCGTACGACTTTACGAAATCGAATTCGGGCGAGTAGAACTCCCGAAACTGATCTTAGCGTGAATGGGTTGTTTTTGAACGTCAAGGGTTGAAGGTGTGTTGTGAAATGGGACTTGGAACTCAAATTCTGAGGTTCTGTCTCCGTGTTAGCCGCCAGGGCGGGGCCGCTGTGGCGGGATAGGGTCCGCTGTAGCGGGCCAGTCGAGACTTAAGTCAGGGAAAAACCTTAATTTTGTTAATTTTTTGCAGTCTTCGTTCTTAAGAGTTAGGAGACGACCCAGGACGAATTCTTGACAGTTTTCCACGATTTTTGGTGCTAAAGGTAAGGATTTTACTCCCCCAATCTATTTTTCGATCCGTACAACTTAGATTCATGGGTAATTATCGTTGGGGGAGGGTTTTGGAATGAAGTTGATGGTGAGAAAAAGCTCTAGCTGTACCTTAGGATCATTGGTAATTATGCACTTGTTATAATTGTGAAGAACCGAGGCATATAAGGAAAGATTGTCCCCACCCGCACATGTTTGACCCCGCGCAGCAGCAGACTAGAGTAGTGGTACCCGCGGGCAACAGTAATAATGGTAGAGGGCACAAGGTGGGCAAGGAGGAAATCAACGAGGCCGTGAAGGCCAGGGAAATGGTAATGCAGGTAGAGGAGCAGTGCAGCCAAGCAAGGAGGTCGCCCGTCAAGATGACAGGGCTCAGTGTTATACCTTTCCGGGCAAGAGCGAGGCAGAGTCTTCTGACGCAGTGATTACAGGTACCATTCTTGTATGTGACCGGCTGGCTACTATTTTATTTGATTCGAGGTCTACTTATTCATATGTGTCAGTTCAGTTTGCCTTGGGATTTGATATGGTTTGTGATGTACTTGATGCCTTCATCCATGTTTCTGCCCAGTTGGAGAGTGTCATAGTCTCCCATGTCAATCGTGCTTGTCCTATCTTGTTTATGGACTTTCAGACTTGGGCTGATTTGGTTATTTTGGATATGACTGACTTCGATATAATCTTAGGCATGACTTGGTTGTCCCCCTATTATATTGTGCTTAATTGTAATACTAAGTTTGTGACTCTAAAGATCCCGAGTAGGGAAAAGTTAGAATGGGAAGGGGTGTACAATCCTAAGCCAACTAAGGTCATATCCTCCATTCAGGCTAGGAAACTGGTGGGACAGGGTTGTTTGACATATTTGGCACATATTCAGAATGTTGAGGTCGAGTCTACCTCTATTGTGTCTATTCCTGTGGTGTCAGAATTAGAGAAGTGTTTCTTATCGATTTGTCTAGTATGCCTCTGGATAGAGATATAGATTTCTGCATTGACTTGGAACCTGGTATTCGCCCCATCTTTATTCCTCCTTATCGCATGGCTCCGATGGAGTTGAGGGAGCGTAAGGCTCAAATTCAGGAACTTCTTCATAAAGGTTTCATCCGTCCTAGTGCTTCCCCGTGGGGTGTTCCTGTCTTGTTTGTTAAGAAAAAAAATGGTAGTATGAAGATGTGCATAGACTATCACCAATTGAATAGGGTCACCATTCAGAATAAGTATCTACTGCCTCAGATAGATGATCTTTTTGACCAGTTGCAGGGTGCATCAGTTTTCTCTAAGATTGATCCAAGGTCTGGTTATCATCTATTAAAGACTAGGCCTGAGGATATACCAAAAATAGCATTCAAGACCCGCTATGGGCACTATGAGTTTCTAGTGATGTTGGTTGGGTTGACAAATGCGTCTACAACTTTCATGAGTTTGATGAATGGTGTGTTCAAACCATTTCTGGATTCATTTGTTATTATGTTTATTGATGACATTTTGGTTTATTCGAAGAGTAAGGAAGAACATGATGATCATCTTCGTAAAGTTTTGGGGGTCATTGGGAGACAGAAGTTATATGCTAAATTTTCAAAGTGTGAGTTTTGGTTGACTTCAGTTGCCTTTTTGGGGCATGTGGTTTCATGGGAAGGGGTAATGGTAGATCCTCAAAAGATTAAAGCAGTTAAGAACTGGTAGTTCTGTGACTGAATTTAGGAGTTTCGTAGGGCTCGCTAGCTACTATCGTCGATTTGTGAAGAACTTTGCTTCCATTGCCATACATCTGACAAGGTTGACCAAAAAAGAGGTACCTTTTGAATGACTGACAAGTGTGAAGAGAGCTTTCAAAAGCTCAAGACTCTTCTGACCACATCACTTATTTTGGCACTACCGGTGAAAGGTAAATATTTTATTATTTATTGTAATGCTTCACATTCTGGTTTGGATGTTGTGTTGATGCAGGATAAGAGTTTCATAGCTTATGATTGCGGCAATTGAAAGTGCATGAGCGGAATTACCCGACACATGATTTGGAGTTGGCAGCCGTAGTGTTTGATCTCAAGATCTGGCGGCATTACCTTTATGGTGTCAAGTGTGAGGTATTTACTGACCACCATAGCCTACAACATGTATTCACTCAAAAGGACCTAAATCTGAGACAGCGAAGGTGGATGGAGTTACTCAAGGATTATAATGTCACCATCCAGTATCATCCAGATAAGGCTAACGTGGTGGCAGACGCATTAAGCTGGAAGACAGTGAGTATGGGTAGTCTAGCTTGCTTGGGTGTATCCAAGCGACCTTTGGCCAAGGAAATTCAAACCTTGGAGTCTAAGTTCATGCAATTCGGCATCTCAGAAAAAAGGTGGGGTGTTAGCTAGCATTGAGGTTAGACCCACGTTCATTGAGGAGATCAAGGCCAAGGTTGAGGATGAGAATTCGAATGAGCTTAGAAAAAAGACAGTGTTTGGTAAGACACAAGATATGATTCTTGATGCGGAAGGTGTGCTTAGTTTTAAGGGGAGAATTTGTGTTCCCCGAGTAGATGACTTAATCCAGAAAATGTTGACAGAATATCATGGTTTGCGGTATTCCATTCATCCGGGTGTGACCAAGATGTACCGAGACTTGAAATGACTTTATTGGTGGCATGGCATGAAGAAAGACATAACTGAGTTTGTGGCTAAATGCCAAAACTGCCATCAAGTAAAATATGAGGATCAACGGCCTGCAGGTTTGCCTCAGCGAATGCCAATTCCAGAATGGAAGTGGGAAATGATAACCGTGGTACGCAGTTCACATTCAAGTTTTGGAAGAAATTGCATGATGAGTTAGGCACTTGACTCACTTTTAGAACAGATTTCCATCCACAGGCGGATGGGCAGTCAAAGAGAACGATCCAAGTGTTAGAGGACATGTTGAGAGCATGTGTGATTGACTTTGAAGGGCATTGGGATAAGTTCCTACTATTGTGTGAGTTCTCTTATAATAACAGATATCACTCCAACATTGACATGGCACCGTTCGAGGCACTTTATGAGAGGGGATGTAGATCACCCATAAGGTGGTTTGAGGCTGGAGATGTGAAACCTTTGGGGGTAAATTTGGTGAAGGATGCCCAGGATAAGGTGAAAAGTATCTAGGCTAAGCTTTCAGCATCCTAGAGTTGACAGAAAAAGTATGCGGACCGTAAGGTAAGAGACGTGACATTTCAAGCTGGTGAACAAGTTCTTCTAAGCATATCACCCATAAAAGGGGTGATGAGATTTGGTAAGAAGGGCAAGCTTAGTCCTTGATACATTGATCCATTTGAGGTTCTTGACTGCGTAGGGCCAGTGGCTTATAGGTTGGATTTACCACCTAGCCTTTCTGGAGTCCATCCAGTGTTCCATGTGTCCATGTTGAAGAAGTATCATGGCGACAGAGATTACATCATAAAATAGGACTCAGTGTTGTCAGACAAGGACCTTCAGTATGAGGGGGAACCAGTTGCAATTCTTGATCGCGATATCTGGAAGTTGAGGACCAAGAAGATAAAGTCTATGAAAGTTCAATAGAAGCATCGCCCAATTGAGAAAACTACTTGGGAAATCGAGAAGGACATGCGAGACAAGTATCCCCAGTTGTTCAACGATTCAGGTACTACTCTACCCTTACTTTAGCTAGTTTTTCCTAGTTGATCACTCGGGGACGAGTGATGGTAAATTGGTATCTATTGTAACGACCTGCTCCCGTCATTAGGGAAAACCCAATGGGGAAATAATTTAGGCCAGAAAACTTTTGAGTAGTAACTTAGAAATTCCTAGCCTAGTCCAGATTTGGACAAAATCTAAGTCATGTGAGGTCTAGGGAAATCTGGTAATGAATGAGAGATTTAATAATGAATTTGATGACATGAGTGAATAGACAAGACGTTAAGGAACCTATACGACTTTACTAAATCAAATTCGGCGAGTAGAACTCTCGAAACTGATCTTAGCGTAAACAAATTTTTTTTAACATCAAGGATTGAAGAAGTGTTGTGAAATGGGGACTTGGAACTCAAATTTCGAGGTTCTGTCTCCGTGTAAGCCACCAGGGTGGGATTTATCCCGCCAGGGCGGAGCCGCTATAGCGGGATAGGGTCTGCTGTAGCGGTCTAGTCGCGACTTAAGTTGGGGAAAAACCCCAATTTCATTATTTTTCTGCAATCTTCGTTCTTAAGAGTTAGGAGACGACCCAGGACGAATTCTTGACAGTTTTCCACGACTTTGGGTGCTGAAGGTAAGGATTTTACTCCCCTAATCCATTTTTTGATCCGTATAACTTAGATTCATGGGTAATTATTGTTGGGGGAGGGTTTTGGCCTGAAGTTGATGGTGGGAATAAGCCCTAGTTGCACCTTAGGATCATGGGTTTGCTCTTGGGTATTGGGTTTGTTATAATCTGGATAATTAGACCTTAATTTATTGATCATTGTGTTATATTACTTGTTTGCACACCTAGAACAAGCGGAAAGAATCTGGAAAGGGAAGAATCAAGTGTCTTAGGAGGATTCAAGCTTGATTTTGAGGTAGGTGATGGTTTGATTTCTTGTTTGTGTGATGTATGTCGATTGAT
Organism: Solanum acaule; assembly: GCA_036250505.1. NCBI lineage: Eukaryota > Viridiplantae > Streptophyta > Magnoliopsida > Solanales > Solanaceae > Solanum > Solanum acaule. The sequence goes on along the minus strand of JAJOOR010000906.1, from coordinate 45,822 downwards.
TGCTATATTGTATGCATGCATGTATGCGAATAGGGAAATGTGGAAACAAACCTAATAAAATGATTATGTGTGAACAATACATGCCATGAACCTGTTTACTTGATTGTATGATTTGAGTATTGTTCATTATGGATGTGATTGTGATTGTGGTTGTGCTGATTGGATCGGGTTTCATGTTCCGACACATACATTGGATTGGGTGTCACGTTTTGACACATACATTGGATCGTGTGTCACATTCCGACACATGCATTAGATCGGGTGTCACGTTCTGACACATTAACAGTTTGGGTGTGGGTTCCTTGAGAGAACTACTTATGATTTTTATGCTTATATCTACTTGTCATTGATAATGAAAGACTGTATGCTGCTCTGGAATGATAACTGAACTGTATTCCGTATATGTGTGCTTACTATATTGATCATTCTTTGTATATTGTGCTTATAGGATTAGCCGTGTGATGATATCAATATATTGTGATTGTGTATTGATACTGCACTTGCTCTTTCTTTGTTGAGTACAGGGTATCTTCAGGCGGCTATTGACATACCTCATTTAGGAAATCACTAATCGAGACCGAATTCAAGGGTGAGTCAGTTCTTCCAGGCTGCCATGAGTTCTCATTTTGTTTAGTCCATTTTCTCCGGACTTAGACTAGTACTTTAGACATTCGCTTGTTCAGGTTCTAGACGTTGTTTTCCGAAAATGTTTTGGTAATTGTTTTTGGCAACTTTCGGAGTTTATGGGGACTCCATTCTTCTTTAAGTCATTTAAACCTGCTTATGTATCTTTAAATGTGTAGTATATTGGTTAGGGCTTCTTAGTCTGGGTAGTAATGCTTCTCCCACTGGAGGGTTAGTGTGGGTGTCAATCACGACGGTCTGGATCGTGACAATGTCTTAGCTATATGTATTAGTAGTCCCTTGTTTGATGCATTTTTCCATGCTAAGTATAACTAATTCTTGCATTAGTTATACACTATATTGTGTATTGAGGAGGGTATTACTAATACAATAGATTTCTAGGTATTAGTAATGCAAAGAAATTTAATACATGCATTAGCATGATTAAACACTCAATTACCCCTCAAAATCACTTTGACCTCTTTTCCACCATAAGTGTGGAGGATATCTTTGTAAATAAATATCTATCTATATATAATAGGAGAAGTAAAAAGTGACACATGTCAGCACCACAAAAATTCAACAATTTTAAAAATAAAAAGTAATTTAAAATTCTTTTAAGTTAACTAAAAATAAATAAAAAAGACTAACCAACTAAATAATTTCATGTTTCTTTTGAATATAATAATCTATTTATATATAATAAGAATAGTAAAAAGTGACACATGTCAGCACCACTAAAATTCAATAATTTTAAAAATAAAAAATAATTCAAAATTCTTTTAAATTAACCAAAAATAAATTTTAAAAAATAAAGTAACCAACTAATAATTTTATGTCTCTTTTTAATATAATAATATAATAATAATTTGGATAACAATGAATTTGAATTGCATTCATTGTTAGTTTCCATGAAAATTGTTTTAAATTTGAATTGTTTTTATTTTTTAATTATTAATTATCTGTAATTATATTAAATAATAGTAAATAATAATTTTTTAAAAAGAGGTGATAGCGCCTACATGTCAGCGCCACAATTAATCTCTATTTTTTAACTTTTAAAATATCAATTAATTAATTATTATTTATTATTTATTTTTTATTTGTATTATCTATCTATATATAATAGGAGAAGTAAAAGTGACACATGTCAGCACCACTTAAATTCAATAATTTTAAAAATAAAAAATAATTTAAAATTCTTTTAAATTAACCAAAAATAAATAAAAAAGAGTAACCAATTGTTGACACCTAATTTTGACTCTCCTTTATTCTAATTCATTGTTTTCGAGCTTCTAATTTAATAACGTATCAAATTATCTTTTTCACAATTATTTTTACTACTACAACTATTTATCTACTACAATTATATGTTTTATTATCGGAATTACTATTATCACTTTTTACACCTTCTTTTCTTAAAAAAATATTTGTTGTCACTTTATTTCAAGTTTCGTACTTATTAAACTAATTATAAATCCTTATTTTATATTTGCATATTTTATATTAGCATAAATTTGTAGTATTGATACTTTTATTATGTAAATTATTAGTTGTCATCTTTTAATTATATTTTAGTGAAAATTTTATAATTGACATCTATAGGACTAATAATTATAAGTTATGACATTATTCTTTATTTTTCAAGTTTTAACAATAAACAATTACATGTTATAACATTTTACTAAATTAAAAAAATGTTTCAAAAATCAATTTGGTTTTTAAAAAATAAATGAAAAACGGAAATTTAAGTAACAAAATATTGAAAATATTAATGATAATTAATAGGGGCATAAAATTAGGAGACACATAACAAAAAGAATATGTGTTTTCCTTGTTTAGCTCAAGACAATTATTGACATTTTCTCTCATTTGTTATAGAATATTTCTTTTGTTTTGTCACTTTCTCTATCTTCTCAATGTTCTCTTTTGTTAGTCGTCACTTTCTTCAAAATCAAAACTTTTTTATTCAATATTCGTCATTTCCTTGTCAATATTAATAAAGCATGGTGGTAGATGAGATCCTTTAGGTTAGTGTTTTTTCAATTCTTTTGAATTGTTTTCTATTCAGTGAAAACACAATGAATTTGTGAATGAATAGTTTCTAATTGTATATCAGCAAAACGTTAAAAAACTGATATGAAAAAATGATATTGGACAAAAAAATATAATTTCATTTTTTTATGTATGCTGGTTAGATATAGATTTCGTATAATACTTTTAATTGTGGCATTTTTTTTATTTATATTATTAGTTTTTGGTATGAACATTAAATTTGTTCATTCTTTGCATGAATTATTTTTCGTTTTTGGTATGACTCTAGTTTAAAAATTGACATAACATCTGTATGAAATTGGTATACTAGTTATATTAGACTTGAATGGAACTTGATAATATTTTGGTACGAATCTAGTATGATTTAATTTTTATTTTGACATTATATTGGTATGAAATTGTGCATAATAATGGAATGAATTTGGTGTATTGTTTATTTAATAAAAGATAATTACTAGTTAGAATTGGTATGATTTTGATATTCTTTTTGGCATGAATCTGGTATGAATCAGTGTTGACTTTTGGCATGGAATAGGTATAGGAAGTATGCATAAAAATTGTATGAAATTTGTATACTGATATATGTATTTGCACTTTTCTATCCTCTTTGTAGGGAGATAACAACTTGAATGCTGGAAGGGCTAGCTGATGTGAAATTCAAAAGGTCTAAAATTACGTGCACGATATGTTGTCGGGAGGGATACAACAGGAAGATATATTCAAATTACCCTGCTGGAAAAAGTCATAATTTATTTTTATTTTTATTTGGTTGTTTAATTGTGACAAACTCATGTTTTGGTTTATTTTGCCTTTTAAGTTAATGAATTATAATTTCAAAAAAATTATTATGTGTACTACTTAATCCTTTGTGTATTCAGTATTTTTTAAATGTATAGTGAAAAATTCGGTAATGCTGATATGCAATTGATATCGACTAGAAAAATTAAGTCAAATTTAAGTATGAAAATAGTATCCATTTGGTATCCAACTGAAGTCCCACTGATTGAAAAAACATGTAATCGATATTTCAACTGAATTAGTCAACCTAAATCTAGTTAATGTTGTATCAAATTGGTTTACACTTAGTATCAAACTGATATACCACTAGAATTTTTTTTAAAAAAATTAATTGAGTTTTCGATTGAATTAGCCAACCTAAGACTAATTAATGTAATTTCTAATTGGTATCCATTTGATATCCAACTGATATCCCATTGGAAAAATAGAAAAAACAAGACGTAATTGAGATTTCAACCAAATTAGCTAACCTATAACTAGTTATTGTTGTATCCAATTGGTATCTATTTGGTATCCAATTGAAAAAATAGAAAAACTAAGATGTAATTGAGATTTCAACCAAATTAGTCAACATAAAACTAGTTAATATTGTATCCAATTGATATTCATCCGAAAAACTTAAGTGTAACTATGTATACAGTTGTCCTATAAAAGGAATCTCAAAATATTTTAATTTTTACTATGTTTATGATGTGTTTTTGAAACTAAAAATCCAATATAAATCTGGCTAATGTTGATATCCAATTTGTATACACTTGGTATCTAACTTGAAAATTTAAGACAAAGGCTAAAAATAAAAATGTATGAAGTTGGCATCCAACTGCTATAAATCTGGGAAGAATAAATCTGATAATGTAAAATAATGTATATTTTATATTGTTGTAAGAAACTGTAGCAAAAATAAATATGCATCATCTAAAAATTAAAAAAACATGTAATAATTAAAAGTCTAAGCTGCAATCAACTATCTCTAATTTGTTTTTCATGGTCTTGGTGTAGGATAATTAGTAGTATCCGGAGCATGTTCTTTTGCTATGCGGGGTCCATCAAATTTGCTAGCAACAGTTCCAGTTACTTCACTCTTACTAATTGCACCATCAACATTCCTGCTTCTTCCATATTGCCATAGGATTGTGGAGTACCTTTGACGATGGTACTTTACATCGATATCAATGGGACCCATATAAAAAAACTCCATTGCTGATATATTCACCAAATAGACATGTGTACATACCACAATCACTGAAACAACATTGAAGAAGAAAAAATTGAGAAAGAAAATGAATTAATTATTATGAACAAATCACAAAAAAGATAGGAATACATATAAATTTCATATAAATATTATCGCCATTTCACCAACTTCAATCGGAAAATAATTTAAATACAACTATGAAAAAGTCATACCAGATTTATACAAACTTCATGCTAATGCAGAAACATATTAATACAAAATCATACCAACTACATAGGTTACCAATTTCATGTCAAAAATATACTCAATCTGATCATGTGCAACTTTACTGGGCTTTGTTTCTTCTTGGGAGTAGTAGCACTCTTGTTCCCCAGATTTGCATTCCTGTTGGTTGATGGCATTTGAGTCAAGATGTTAAAATATGGAGCCTCAATTTCAACATTAGAAACCCCTTCTAACGAATCTGAGACTCTTTCTAAGTGTATGCTGATGTATTTTTATTTTTCGACATGTTCTTTTATCAACCTAAACTCTTGATTCTTTGTATTGTTTAGAAAATTTAACCTTCTTTTGAGTGTACAAAAAAGAAGAATAATGAAAATGATGAGAGAGAAAGATTTAATGTTTCTTTTGAATGTACAAAGAAAAAGAATGATGATGGTGAGAGAAAAAGATCTACCATTTGAGTAAAGATTGAACGTGGGGATGGGGGTACTAGTTTGGCATGTGAGTAAGAAAGAAACGTGCTAGTGGAGGTGGGTGGTTGATATGTGAACAATAAAAAAATCCTTAAAAAGGTGTAATATTACGTGTGAAAGGTAAAAATTCCCTAAAAAAGTGTAATAGATAATTACTATTGATTCTCTCTTATTAATTTTATTTATCTCACCTATTAATTAAAATATAATTATAAAAGACTAATTATTTAATAAAGTGGAATTAATTACTTTATAAATAAAAAATGATTTGTTATAACTTGCAATTAAAATGTTATGAGTAGCAACATTTTAAAAGTAGATCTAAAACTTGTAATATTACTCTTTAAATAAATGTGTGGGGTGATTTTTCCTATATTGTATTAGTTATTAAGTTAGAAGTTTAAAATAATTTAAAAGCCCCAATTAGACCAAAACATTTCAGCCCATTATTTTACATCAAAAGCGGCCCAAAAAACAAGCCCACCCATTATTTTACATCAAAAGCGGCCCAAAAAACAAGCCCAAACCAACGTTTCATTCATCAGGCAAATGCTAAAGTCCTAGAACCAAATTAGGTCATTTTCTCCCTTTTCTCGGAAAAATGAGCTAAAAATGTCTTATAAGTTTTCAATTTTAAAAAAAGGATGAGTGGTCCCCCTTTATTTTTTCTCTATTCTTTTATTTTTAATATTAATAAAAGGACTAAACTAATAATATCTTTCGTAGTTGTCTGACAATTATTGAAGTTGTCTGGACAACTACTGAAGTTGTTTGGACAACTACTGAAATTGTCGGACGACTAAAGAAGTTGTCCCCACAACTACGACAGTTGTTAGACAAAAGTGTAAAAGTTAAAAATTTGGGACTATTGAGAAAATATCTTTTAACCTAATTACTACTATTTATCACTTCTACCTAATTTTTAAGATTTGAAGGATTCCTACCTAATTGACTAACTAGTTTATCCCTTTTAATAGACCTTCCTCCTTCTCTCGGTGCCTCATTCTCTTTCTACATTTTTGGCTAAGCTTCGGGTCTCTTTCACGTTTGGAAGATGGCTCCTCTCCATTTTCCTACAAGTTTCGATAAACTCATCAAACTCTCCTCATTTCGCTCTCTATATGACAGATTCATTCAAGAAAAGGCCAAGGAGATTTCTGAAATTTTTGATGGAGATTCACTAAGCAGAGGTTTAAAATTCAAACGGCCATTTTCTCAATTGAAATCCCGCCCAAATTCAATCTGAAAGGCCTAGTTTTATCAACCTCTGCACTCATTTTTAAGATCAAGTTTTACTGCCTCCATAGCAACTTGAACAACTGATTTTTACTCTACAAAATAGCTTTGTATTCTCAAACTTCCTCAAATTCGCCGATTGTGTGAGTGTAGACCTTCGATCGAAATTCTCTCGTTCACTGCCCTATAGCAGGTAATACTCGCCCCATTCTTCCTTTGTTGCGCCACTACACTACTATTAAAATGCTATGTGTACTTGAGAAGTTTATTTGTCAATATTTGTGTTTTGCTTGTTTTAGCTGTACCGAGAGTTATGTTAAAAAATAATTGCATCTTCTTTGAGAACTGAAGTTGTTTCTTCTCGCGTTTTAGCGGTCGTTTATTTAAGAAATGATTTTATTTCATGATCAAATCTTCACATGAACTCAGTTTCTTTCATTCTGCGTTAATTGTTCATTTGCTGCTTTTGTATGACAAAAATTGCAGCCCATGTTTTCATAGATAGAATTATGTTTAAAAGAGATGGTTTCCATTTTTGCATAATTAGAAAAATGTAAATATAATGTGATTAAAAGCATTGTTGTTACATCTGCTCTATTTTTGTTATATATGAATTTGAGTTTTGACCCTTCTGGTTTTTATTTCTCTGTTAGTAGTATTTCTTTTCTCTGTTAGTATAGGAATAATATATGTTCTATTCAATATTAGTAGAAATGGACGTATATGTTTTTTTATTCTTAATCCTAAATAGCAGTAGGGCTTGTATAAATTCTAGATAAGACTAATATATGGTATATTCTTTAATATATATATAATTGTAATCCACTATATCCTATATCCACAAAATGTAATTCTTTAAATCTCTTTGTTATTTTGTTATACATATGTTGTTGCCCAATCTGTGTCTAAAATAGAACCACTGGTTTAAACAAACTTTGCAGAAACACGAAATTATCAAAGTTTAATGAATCAGTGAAAAAACGGAAGAACAGAAATTAATTCACAAAACTAAAATCTGTAAAACATACCAAAATCTGTAAAATCAGAACAGGAAGAAGATCAAGCCCACTGAATGAACAGTGTCCCCTTAAGGAAATTATTCCCCTCTAGTATCCGAGGTTTGATTTGGAATATGTCCTCCCAGGATAGAATGATTTCAATCACCAGTGTATTGATACCCAAAACTCTAGTGTCAGCGAGTCACTCAACGACAGTAAAGTACACGAAAAATATTTGTGTAGAAGAAGAGGAAATTAGAAATTTTCGTAAGTAAAAAGCCTGAAGAATAACTGATATTTATTTCCAAGAGGAACTGGTTTCGAAAGGTTGCCACCTTTCAGAAACCACACGACAATTTCATAAAGGTTGCAACCTTTCAAACGGTCATGGTTGTTCCTGAAAGTTGCAACCTTTCAGAACAGTCATCTCCAACGGCGGGAAATTCAAATAAAACGGGAAAGTAATTTAAATAAAATGGGTCATGCGGATTCGAGTCGGGTCGGAATGTTTCGGTTAATTAACTAATTAATTGAAACGTTTTGGCCATTTAATTAATTAAATAAATAATTAAAACAAAACTTTGTCCAAAAATAATCTCTCGATCGATCATTTTCCAAAGCCAAAGCCAAAGCCGAAGTCGAGCCGAGCGAGCGACGACGATGACGGTGCGAGGGGGGTCCCTATTTCCAACCCTTTTAACAATTAATAGAAGTGTTTCTCTATTTAAACTCTACTATTTTTCTTTCCACCACCAAGGAGGGAGAAATGCCTTTTTACTAAAGCATAAGAGGACTTTTCAAGTTCCCAACTTTTCAAGTTTCTTTCTTTTCATCTTCTCTCCATTTCCATTAACTCTTGCTATATACCCAACAATTCCCCACATGAATGGGGAATGGTTATAACATACGGAATGCACGGACGAGTGTGCACTTTACAAGCAAGGATAAATTGCATCTGGATAAGTATGTTTCTCCTTGGACTTTTCGTAGTAAACATATGTCGGATATACTCGGTCAATCGGCAAATGTGATATCTTTGAACCGTTGAGCTTTGGTGTATACCTAGGCAATCATATGTCACACAATTAACCCTTTACGATTTATGGTTCTTACGGTTGTGTTCATTCCAACCATGAACACCTCCTAGTTTCATGAGTGTATAGAGAATAAGCTTTTGACATAATATTCTCTTTGAAGCGGCTTACACTTCACACTCACATAGGTGATTTCTAATCGTGTCATCTCGTAGATACACTATTTGGTCAAATCTGCCAAACTTAGCAAATCATTAAAATCTTTAAGCTTTATTAATTCATTAACAAGCCTTAAAGTCTTAACCTTGTTCCTGAACATTGTCTTCATCATGAGAATGGATTGAGTTGATTGACAATGTCGAACCGTCAGTCACAATTTTATTTTTCTCCTTGAATCTAGCTCTTGGGATCTCCAATCTGCTAGATAGAGTTACCGCTATGCTGACTTGTCCTAAGCCGTAAACCCATTCCCTTAGATGATCTTTCAACTGCCTCTCTCACTAGGCCTTTCGTTAGTGGATCTGACACATTATCAATTGACTTCACATAGTCAATTGTGATAATTCCACTAGAGAGCAGTTGTCTTACGGTGTTACGTTTTCGTCGTATATGACGAGACTTCCCGTTGTACATGACGCTCCCTGCCCTACCTATTGCTGCTTGACTATCACAATGTATGCAAATAGGTCCCACAGGTTTGGGCCAGAATGGAATATCCTCTAAGAAATTTCGAAGCCATTCAGCTTTTTCACCAGCCTTATCTAAAGCAATAAATTCATATTCCATTGTGGAGCGAACGATACATGTCTGTTTGGACTATTTCCAAGAGACTGCTTCTCCACCAGGTATAAACACATAACCACTTGTGGATTTTACTTCATTTGACCTGGTGATCCAATTTGCATCACTATGTCCTTCAATCACGGCAATATATTTATTATAATGCAAAGCATAGTGTTGTGTATGTTTCAAATACCCCAACACACATTTCATTGCCATCCAGTGAGTTTGATTCGAATTACTAGTGAACCGACTCAGTTTGCTCATAGCACATGCTATAACTGGTCGCGTACAATTCACAATATACATCAAACTTCCCAATATTCTGGCATATTTCAATTGAGAGTCACTTTCACCTACATTCTTTTTGAAATGTAAAGCTTAAATCAATTGAGTTTTGACAACATTGAAATTCAAGTACTTGAACTTATCTAATACTATTTCAATATAATGAGATTGAGATAATGCTAGTCCTTGAGGAGTTTTGAGAATCCTGATCCCTAAGATCGAATCAGCAACTCCTAAGTCCTTCATATCAAACTTGGTGGACAACATGCGCTTAATAGTATTTATATCGTCAATATTTTACTCATTATTAACATGTCATCAGCATACAGACAAACAATGACTTCATGATTAGGAACGTTTTTAATGTAAACACACTTATCACATTCATTAATCTTGAATCCATTTGCCAACATTGTTTGGTCAAATTTAGCATGCCATTGTTTGGGTGCTTGCTTGAGCCCATAAAACGACTTTACAAGTTTGTACACTTTCTCTTCTTTACCAGGAACGACAAACCCTTTAGGTTGTTCAATGTAAATTTCTTCCTCCAACTCTCCATTTAAGAAGGCTATCTTTATATCCATTTGGTGGATTTTAAGATCATGCACTGTCGCAAGTGCTATTAACTTCCTACTTGATGTTATCCTTGTTACTAGAGAGTATGTATCAAAGTAGTCCAGACTTTCCTTTTGTTTGTATCCTTTGACTACAAGTTTAGCCTTATATTTGTCAATAGTCCCATCGGCTTTCATTTTCCTTTTAAAGATCCACTTTGATCCTAAAGGTTTATTTCCTGGAGGAAGATCAGTCAATTCCTAAGTATGGCTACTTAAAATTGATTCGATCTCACTATTGACTGCTTCATTCCAATAAATTGACTCAGATGAAGACATAGCTGCTTTAAATGTTTGAGGCTCATTTTCAAGAAAAAATGCCACAAAATCTGGTCTGAAAGAAGTGGATTTTCGTTGGCGATTACTACGCCTAGGATCCTTAGTAGGTTGTGTATTTTCCGTTGATTCTTCCCGTGGTCGTTTAGGTCTTTCACTTGTCGACTCACATTCAGTTTTATACGGATAAATATGTTCAAAGAACTCAGCGTTATCTGACTCAATTGCTGTATTCACATGAATTTCAGGATTATCAGATTTGTGAACCAAAAACCGGCAGGCCTTATTGTTCACAACATATCTAATAAATACATAATTCACTGTTTTGGGTCCAATTTTAACCCTCTTGGGTAAAGGAACCTCTACCTTGGCTAGACACCCCTACACTTTGAAATATTTCAAGTTGGGTTTCCTTCCTTTCCATAACTCATATGGAATCAATTGTGTTTTTCTTCGGGGTACCCTATTGAGTATCTTGTTAGCCGTAAGGATGGCTTCCCCCCACAGGTTTCGCGGTGAACTAGAACTGATTATCAAGGCATTCATCATTTCCTTTAATGTTCTATTCTTTCGTTCCACCAAACCATTTGACTGTGGTGTATATGGTGCAGTAGTTTGATGAATAATACCATATTCGAAACATATCTTTGCAAAAGGAGATTCGTATTCTCCACCCCTATCACTCCGAATCATTTTTATCTTCAGATTCAATTGATTCTCCACTTCATTTTTGTATTGCTTAAATGCATCAATTGTTTCATCCTTACTATTAAGCTAATATACGTAACAAAATTGAGTGCAATCGTCAATAAAAGTTATAAAATACTTTTTCCAACCACGAGATGGTGTCAACTTCATATCGCATATATATGTGTGAATTAAATCTAAAGGATTTGAATTCCTGTCAACAGATTTGTAAGGATGTTTAACAAACTTACTTTCCACACAAATTTCGCATTTCAATTTATCGCATTTGAAATCAGGTAATACTTCTAAAGTAATTAATTTTTGTAAGGCTTTGTAATTTACATGTCCCAAATAGGCATGCCATAAATCATTTGACTCCAATGAGTAAACAGAAGCATAATTCTTATTAATACTATCAATAACCATTACATTTAGTTTGAAGAGTCCCTCAGTGAGGTAGCTCTTTCCTAAGAATATCTCATTCTTACTTATTACAGCTTTGCCACTAACTAGGACACATTTAAACCCGTTCTTAACTAGTAGTGCAGTGATAACTAAATTCTTCCTAATAGTAGGAACGTGCAGAACGTTGTTTAAAGTCAACACCTTGCCGGATGTCATTTTCAACATTACTTTCCCAGTTCCTGCATTCCTTGTTGTTGATGTGTTCCCATGAACAAATCTTCATCGAACTCAGCAAGAGTGTACATTGCAAAGGCTTCTTTCGCAGAGCAGATATGTCAAGTGGCACCTGAGTTGAGAAACCAATCCTTGAGATTTCCAACTAAGTTGCACTTTGAGATCTTTGCACAGAGGACATTTGCATTTTCCATCTCTTCCACAATGTTTGCTTGACGTTTGCCTTTGTCTTTGTCCTTTCTTGGAGCACGACAGTCAGAAGACTTATGACCAGCCTTACCACAGTTGTAACAGTTGCCCTTGAATTTCTTCTTGGCCTGTTCTGACTTCTGTCTGTTGGACTTCTTTCTCTTCTTGCCTTTGGTAGGAGCTTCTTCAACAATATTAACTCCAATTATTGTTGAACTCTTACGAGACTTCTTTTTGGCGGTTTTGTTATCTTTCTCAATCCTGAGCCGAATCACAAGATCTTCAAGCTTCATTTCCTTACGTTTGTGCTTTGAATAATTCTTGAAGTCGTTCCACGAAGGAGGTAACTTCTCGATCATTGCAGCCACTTGAAAAGCTTCATTTACTACCATATCCTCAGCAATCACATCATTGAAAATAACTTGAAGTTCCTACACTTGTGATCCAACAATTTTACTATTTGACGTTTTATAGTCTAAAAACTTTGCGACCACAAACTTTTTCAAGCATGCATCTTCTGTCTTATATTTCTTCTCAAGTGCATCCCACAATTCTTTCGAAGTTGTCATTGCACTATAGACATTATATAAGTCATCCTCTAAAGCACTCAGAATGTAGACCTTACATAGGAAGTCTGCCTGTTTCCATGCTTCAATAATTATGATTTTTTCTCTGTCTGGCATATCAACAGCAAGCACCGGAGTTTCTTCACAGGTAAATTTGTGCAGACCAAGAGTGGTAAGCCAGAAAAATACCCGTTGCTGTCATCCTTTGAAATTCACACCAGAGATTTTCCCGGTTTCTCTGCTGGTGGTACAGCAGTTCGGGTTGGTGCAGCAACAACCACTGTAACATTGTTGTTTGCCATTTCTAATAAACAAAAATCGATACAGACTTAGTAAGCAATAACTCAAATTGCAAACTTAATAGCAGTATAAAACCACAAAGCTTTTTGTCTCCACCACAAACACAGATTAAAAATAAATAAAATAATTTCCTTAATATTGTTGTCCAATCTGTGTCTAAAACATAACCACTAGTTTAAACAAACTTTGCAGAAGCATAAAGTTACCAAAGTTTAATGAACCAGTGAAAAAACAGAAGAACATAAATTAATTCATAAAACTAAAATCTGTAAAACATACCAAAATCTGTAAAATCAGAACAGGAAGAAGATCAAGCCCACTGAATGCACAATGTCCCCTTAAAGAAATTATTCTCCTCTAGTATCCGAGGTTTGATTTGGAATATGTCCTCCCAAGATAGAATGATCTCAATCACTAATGTATTGATACCCGAAACTCTGGTGTCAACGAGCCACTCAACGATAGTAAAGTACACGAAAAATATATGTGCAGAAGAAGAAGAGGAAATCATAAATTTTTATAAGTAAAAAGTCTAAAGAATAACTTATATTTATAGCCAAGAGGAACTGGTTCCGAAAGGTTACAACCTTTCAGAAACCACACGACCATTTCAGAAAGGTTGCAACCTTTCAAAGGTTATGGCTGTTCCTGAAAGTTGCAACCTTTCAGAACAGTCATCTCCAATGGCGGGAAATTCAAATATAACGGGAAAGTAATTTAAATAAAACGGGTCACGCGGATTCGAGTCGGGTCGGAACATTTCAGTTAATCCATTTTATTTTATTTAATTAATTAAATAAATAATTAAAACAAAACTTTGTTCAAAAATAATCTCTCGATCTATCATTTTCCAAAGCCGAAGTCGAGCCGAGCGAGCGACGATGACGACGGCGCGAGGGGGGTCCCTCTTTCCAACCCTTTTAACAATTAATAGAAGTGTTTCTCTATTTAAACTCTTCTATTTTTAATTCCACCACCGATGAGGGAGAAATGCCTTTTTACTAAAGCATAAGAGGACTTTTCAAGTTCCTCTCTTTTCATCTTCCCTCCATTTCCCATTAACTCTTGCTATATACCCACCAATCCCCCACATAATGGGGAATGGTAATAACATAAGGAATACACAGACGAGTGTGTACTTTACTAGCAAGGATCAATTGCATCTGGATAAGTAGGTTTCCCCTTGGACTTTCCATAGTGAACATATGTCGGATATATTCAGTCAATCGGTAGATGCGATATCTTTGAACCGTCGAGCTTTGGTGTATACCTAGACGAACATATGTCACAGTTAACCCTTTACCGTTTATGGTACTTACGGTTGTATTCGTTTCAGCCAAGAACACCTCCTAGTTTCATAAGTGTATAGAGAATAGGCTCTTGACATAAAATTCTCTTTAAAGCGGCTTACACTTCACACTCACATATGTGATTTCTAATCGTGTCATCTCGTAGATACACTATTTGGTCAAATCTGCCAAACTTAGTAAATCATTAAAAACTTTAAGTTTTATTAACTCTTTAACAAGCCTTAAAGTCTTAACCTTGTTCCTGAACATTGTCTTCATCATGAGAATGGATTGAGTTGATTGACAATGTCGAACCGTCAATCACAACTTTGTTTTTCTCCTTAAATCTAGCTCTTGGGATCTCCAGTCTGCTAGATAGGGTTACCGACATGCTGACTTATCCTAAGCCATAAACCCATTCCCTTAGATGATCTTTCAACTACCTCTCTCACTAGGCCTTTCGTTAGTGGATCTAACACATTATCGCTTGACTTCACATAGTCAATTGTGATAATTCCACTAGAGAGCAGTTGTCATATGGTGTTATGTCTCCGTCGTACATGACGAGACTTCCTGTTGTACATGACGCTCCCTGCCCTAATTATTGCTGCTTGACTATCACAATGTATGCAAATAGGTCCCACAGGTTTGGGCCAAAATGGAATATTCTCTAAGAAATTCCGGAGTCATTCAGCTTCTTCACCAGCCTTATCTAAAGCAATAAATTCAGATACCATTGTGGAGCGTGCTATACATGTGTGTTTGGACGATGTCCAAGAGACTGCTCCTCCACCAAGTGTAAACACATAACCACTTGTGGATTTTACTTCATTTGACCTGGTGATCCAATTTGCATCACTATATCTTTCAGTCACGACAGTATATTTATTATAATGCAAAGCATAGTGTTGTTTTTGTTTCAGATACCCCAACAGACGTTTCATTGCCATCCAGTGAGTTTGATTCGGATTACTAGTGAACCGACTCAGTTTGCTAATAGCACATGCTATACCTGGTCTCGTACCATTCATAATATACATCAAACTTCCAAACATTCTGGCATATTCCAATTGAGAGTGACTTTCACCTACATTTTTTTGAAATGTAAAGCTTAAATCAATTGGAGTTTTGACAACATTGAAATTTAAGTACTTGAACTTATTCAATACTCTTTCAATATAATGAGATTGGGATAATGATAGTCCTTGAGGAGTTTTGAGAATCCTTATCCCTAAGATCAAATCAACAACTCCTAAGCCCTTCATATAGAACTTGTTGGATAGCATGCGCTTAGTAGCATTTATATCGTCAATATTTTTACTCATTATTAACATGTCATCAACATACAGACAAACAATGACTTCATGATTAGGAACGTTTTTAATGTAAACACACTTATCACATTCGTTAATCTTGAATCCATTTTCCAACATTATTTGGTCAAATTTAGCATGCCATTGTTTGGGTGCTTGCTTGAGCCCATAAATCGACTTCACAAGTATGCACACTTTCTCTTCTTTACTAGGAACCACAAACCCTTCAGGTTGTTCAATGTAAATTTCTTCCTCCAAACACTCCATTTAAGAAGGTTGTCTTTACATTCATTTTGTGGATTTTGAGATCATGCACTGTCGCTAGTACTATTAACATCCTAATTGATGTTATCCTTGTTACTGGAGAGTATGTATCAAAGTAGTCCAAACCTTCCTTTTGTCTGTATCCTTTGACTACAAGTCTAGCCTTATATTTATCAATAGTCCCATCGACTTTCATTTTCCTTTTAAAGATCCACTTTGATTCTAAAGGTTTATTTTCTGGAGGAAGATCAGTCAATTCCCAAGTATGGTTTCTTAAAATTGATTTGATCTCACTATTGACTACTTCTTTCCAGTAAATTGACTCAGATTGAGACATAACTGCTTTAAATGTTTGAGGCTCATTTTCAAGCAAAAATGCCACAAAATCTGGTCCGAAAGAAGTAGATTTCTGTTAGCGATTACTACGCCTAGGATCCTTATTAGGTTGTGTATTTTCCGTTGATTATTCCCGTGGTCGTTTAGGTATTTCACTTGTTGACTCACATTCAGTTTTATACTGATAAATATTCTCAAAGAACTCAGCGTTATCTGACTCAATTACCATATTCACATGAATTTCAGGATTATCATATTTGTGAACCAAAAATCGACAGGCCTTACTATTCACAGCATATCTAATAAATACACAATCCACTGTTTTGGGTCCAATTTTCACCCTCTTGGGTAAAAGAACCTCTACTTTGGCTAGACACCCCCACACTTTGAAATATTTCAAGTTGGGTTTCCTTCCTTTCCATAACTCATATGGAATCAATTGTGTTTTCTTCGGGGTACCCTATTGAGTATCTTGTTAGCCGTAAGGATGGCTTTCTCCCACAGGTTTCGCGGTGAACCAGAACTGATTATCAAGGCATTCATCATTTCCTTTAATGTTCTATTCTTTTGTTCCACCAAACCATTTGACTGTGGTGTATAATGTGCAGTAGTTTGATGAATAATATCATATTCCAAACATATCTCTACAAAAAGAGATTCGTATTCTCCACACCTATCACTCCGAATCGTTTTTATCTTTAGATTCAATTGATTCTCCACTTCATTTTTGTATTGTTTAATTGCATCATTTGCTTCATCCTTACTATTAATCAAATATACATAAAAAAATCGTGTGCAATCGTCAATAAAAGTTATAAAATACTTTTTCCAACCACGAGATGGTGTCGACTTCATACCGCATATATATGTGTGAATTAAATCTAAAGGATTTGAATTCCTGTCAACAGACTTGTAAGGATGTTTAACAAACTTACTTTCCACACAAATTTCGCATTTCAATTTATCGCATTTGAAATCAGGTAATACTTCTAAAGTAATTAATTTTTGTAAGGCTTTGTAATTTACATGTCCCAAACAGGCATGCCATAAATCATTTGACTCCAATAAGTAAACAGAAGCATAATTCTTATTAATACTGTCAATAACCATTACATTTAGTTTAAAGAGGCCCTCAGTGAGGTAGCTCTTTCCTAAGAATATCTCATTCTTACTTATTACAGCTTTGTCACTAACTAGGACACACTTAAACCCGTTCTTAACCAGCAGGGCAACATAAACTAAATTCTTCCTAATAGTAGGAACGTGCAGAACATTTTTCAAAGTCAACACCTTGCCGGATGTCACTTTCAACATTACTTTCCCAGTTCCTGCAATCCTTGTTGTTTCTGTGTTCCCCATGAACAAATCTTCATCGAACTCAACAGGAGTGTACGTTGCAAAGGCTTCTTTCGTAGAGCAAATATGTCAAGTTACACTTGAGTCGAGAAACTACTCCTTGGGATTTCCAATTAAGTTGCTCTCCGAGATCATTACACAGAGGTCATCTGCATCTTTCATCTCTTCCATGATGTTTGCTTGACTTTTGCCTTTGTCTTTGTCTTTGTCCTTTCTTGGAGCAGGACAGTCAGAAGACTTATAACTAGTCTTACCACAGTTGTAATAATTTCCCTTGAATTTCTTCTTGGCCTGTTCTGACTTTTGTCTGTTGGACTTCTTTCTCTTCTTGCCTTTGGTAGTAGCTTCTCCAACAATATTAACTCCAATTATTGTCGAACTCTTACGAGACTTCTTTTCGGCAGTTTTGTTATCTTCCTCAATCTTGAGCCGAATCACAAGATCTTCAAGCTTCATTTCCTTACGTTTGTGCTTTAAATAATTCTTGAAGTCGTTCCACGAAAGTGGTAACTTCTCGATCATTGCAACCACTTGAAAAACTTCATTCACTACCGTATCCTCAGCAATTAAATCATGGAAAATAAGTTGAAGTTCCTGCACTTGTGATCCAACAGTTTTACTATCTGACATATAGTTTAAAACTTTGCGACCATAAACTTTTTCAAGCATGCATCGTCTGTCTTATATTTCTTCTCAAGTGCATCCCACAATTCTTTCGAAGTTGTCATTGCTCTATAGACATTAAATAAGTCATCCTCTAAAGCATTCAGAATGTAGCCCTTACATAGGATGTTTGTCTGTTTCCATGCTTCAATAATTATGAATTTTTCTCTGTCTGGCATTTCAGCAGTAGGCACCATAGTTTCTTCACTGGTAAATTTCTGCATACCAAGAGTGGTAAGCTAGAAAAATACTTGTTGTTGTCATCCTTTGAAATTCACACCAGTGAATTTCTCGGTTTCTCTATTGGTGGTACAGCAGTTTGGGTTGGTGCAGCAACAACCACTTTAACATTGTTGTTTGCCATTTCTGATAAACAAAAATTGATATAGACTTAGTAAGCAATAACTCAAATTGCAAACTTAATATGAGTATAAAACCATAAAGGTTTTTGTCTCCACCAGAAACACAGATTAAAAATAAATAAAATAATTTCCTTAAGATTGTTGCCCAATCTGTGTCTAAAACAGAACCATTGGTTTAAACAAACTTTGTAGAAACATGAAGTTACCAAAGTTTAATGAACCAGTGAAAAAATAGAAGAATAAAAATTAATTCACAAAACTAAAATATGTAAAACATACCAGAATCTGAAAAATCAGAACAGGAAGAAGATCAAGCCAACTGAATGCACAGTGTCCCCTTAAGGAAATTATTCCCCTCTAGTATTCAAGGTTTGATTTGGAATATGTCCTCCCAGGATAGAATGATCTCAATCACCAGTGTATTGATACCCAAAACTCTGGTGTCAACGAGCCACTCAACGACAGTAAAGTACATGAAAAATATTTGTGCAGAAGAAGAAGAGGAAATCATAAATTTTCGTAAGTAGAAAGTCTGAAGAACAACTGATATTTATAGCCAAGAGGAACTGGTTCTGAAAGGTTGCAACCTTTCAGAAACCACACGACCATTTCAGAAAGGTTGCAACCTTTCAAACGGTCATGGTTGTTCCTGAAAGTTGCAACCTTTCAGAACAGTCATCTCCAATGGCGGGAAATTCAAATAAAACGAGAAAGAAATTTAAATAAAACGGATCACGCGGATTCGAGTCAGGTCGGAACGTTTCGGTTAATTAACTAATTAATTGAAACATTTTGGCCATTTAATTTTATTTAATTAATTAAGTAAATAATTAAAGCAAAACTTTGTCCAAAAATAATCGCTCGATTTCCAAAGCTGAAGCCGAGCGAGCGACGACGACGGTGCAAGGGGGTCCCTCTTTCCAACCCTTTTAACAATTAATAGAAGTGTTTCTCTATTTAAACTCTTCTATTTTTCTTTCCACCACCGATGAGGGCGAAATGTCTTTTTACTAAAGCATAAGATGACTTTTCAAGTACCCAACTTTTCAAGTTCTTCTCTTTTCATCTTCCCTTTATTTCCCATTAACTCTTGTTATATACCCAACATATGTATGTGTATGAATTTTCTTTCAAATTATATATATACAAGGATGTGTAAAAAATTCGAAGGGGTGTGATTTGATTTAAGCTCGCTCGCAATCAAAATACATTAACTTAGTTATATTTAGTAAGTTCAAAAGTTATCCATGGCAAAAAGGGTATCTCGCCCGTTGCTTGCATATATTGTGTTCAAGATTGTATCTTTATTTGGTTGTATATCTAATTTAGTCGATATCTTTGGTCTTACTAATCTCTTTTTACCTTCTCTTTTTACTTGCATGAACTTTGGAGCAAAATTGGAGTCTCAATTATGGACTCTCGCAAAAATAGTCTCATGGACTCGATATCAGCATGCCCACATATGTAGTCTTCACTATATCTTAGACTACTCGAATGGCAACGAAAGCAAGCAAAACTCATTTGGCGTCGCTTATATTGCTTCTTATGTTGTTGTTGTTGTTGTTTGGCATTTATTTATTTTAACTTGCTTATTATTTTTGGATATTGTGTTAATTTTTGTTTTCATAATAGCTAACAAGAGGTAGATAATTGGGTTTGAGAAGACTTTTATTTTAGTTCTAGTTACTAATGGTTTTCTTTAACATGTATAATATTAAGTTTTATTTCTAAAAAATATTTTTTTTAAAAAGAGGAACCAACAACTATTTAACTTCAATATCATTTTTCAAAATATACTCATCTCCATGAGCGGCAAATTGATTTCGTTAAGCAAGACCTTTTTTTAATCTACTATAAATACAATTCAAATGTTAAAATGTTTTCCAACTTACTTACTTACTTGACTTTTCAAATTCTTTTAGCACTCACTTTCTTTTAAAATTAATTAACCTAAGTTTGACCGGTTAACTGTTTTTAACAGATCTTAAAGGATGCCTTACCCCTCCCCCCCTCCCCTTTAGGATAAATTAGAACCATTACCTAGAATCACATAAGGTTAAGTAGACTTTAATATAGAGTTAATTTAGCATAATTTTAGCAAAATAGGTGTTCTAATTCACCTTTAACATAATTAGGCGACTCTTAAAAATAACATTAAGATTCATCAATATGTTGTTCACCATTTAAACCTCGAGTTAAAATAGGGTATACACCAACTAAATAATTTCATGTTTCTTTGAATATAATAATATAATAATAATTTGGATAACAATGAATTTGAATTGAATTCACGATTGGTTTCCACGAAAATTTGTTTTAAATGTGAATTGTTTTAATTTTTTTAATATTAATTATCTGTAATTATATTAAATAATAATAAATAATAATTTTAATAAAGAGGTGACAGCCAGGGGCGGATCTACATGGATCCGAGGGGGTTCACCCCCTTCGTTGGAAAAATTACACGGTATATATAGGATCAATTTTTTGATTTATATGTATATACCAAGTGATGAACCCCCTGAACATAAGCTAAGGGCTTGGTTCAGTGGTAAAGGGGGTTCAAGAATTCGCAATATAAGTGTTGGGTCGCAGGTTCAACTCCCTGCAATAGCGTTTTTCCCCATATTTCAGCCGATTTTCATTTAATTTTCTAAATAAATGAAAATTTTGTTTTGTTTGAAAACCTATTGAGATTTATACTATTTTATTAGATATTAAAAAATAAATTTATTTTCCATTTTTATAAAATCAAGTAAAACTTATAACGTTGTTTTCATAATTAAAATTAAAAATACATTCTCTCATGCTTATTTTAAGTCAAACGTTTAATTTATATTTGATTAAAGAATAATATAATTATAAGTAAGATTAAATAAATAAGAGTAGTCATTTAAAATTTATAAATAAATACAATTGTCGCGATATTTTTCAATCTTGATAATTATTTTCTTGATGCGAATTTTATTGCTACAATATGGTTGGATTTAGAAGTATTCCTTAGTTAGTTTCAAAAATTAAATAACGTTTATATACAACAATGACAGAGACAAGACCCATATAGATATAAAAAATACATTCTCTCATACTTATTTTAATATTATGTCAAACATATACTTACTCGATTTTATTGTTTGTGTTGAGGTAGAGTTGAATTTTTTTTAGTTGCTTATATCTGATCTGACCCATTTATATTTGACCCACCCCGCCCACCCCGCTTATATGGATACTAATAGTGTGCTTACTTATCTTTTTGAACCCCCTCGATGGAAATCCTGCCTCTGCCACTGGTGACAGCGCCTACGTGTTAGCGCCACAATTAATCTCTATGTTTTAACTTTTAAAACATCAATTAAATAATTATTAATTATTATTTATCTGTAATTATATTAAATAATAAATTACAATTTAAAAAATAAGATAGAAATTTAAGGCGTTTCAAAAATTAGCGTGACAGCTTTTTCAAAACTAAAACATATAAACCTAACAAAATCCGCGTTCATCTAACTTCCCATTTTTCTTGCCTACTAATTTATATTAGTTTTCTCTGAAATAGAAATTTTCATTACAGAAATAGTACACAAAATAGATTAAAGAATGCCTCACAAGTTCTACCATGACCGTACTAGTCATGTTTGAAATGTTACCAAACGCGTCATTGGTGTTGAAGTCAACAAGCAGGTTCATAACAAGACTATAAGAAAGAGGATCCATGTGAGGATTGAGCACGTCCAGCAGTCTCGATGCACCAAAGAAGTCAAAGAAAGGATTAAGAAGAATGATGTGGTTAATAATTTCATTTATGGTTTATACAACTTCCTGCATAAATGAGATTAAAGACATTGAATTTCATGTTTATTGGGCTTTGTCTTATTCTTTCTTCTGGTTCCAGTGATATTTGACCATTTTTAGAATTAAAAAATGCATCTCAATGACATGTTTTGTTATTTCTTCAAATAAATTAATTGCTCCCTTCGATCCAAATCATTGAGCCTAAAGAAGATTATCCTTTCAATTCACCTTCTCCGAGTAAATCGTTAAACTCTGCTTTGTCTCTGGTCCCTCCTTGGACATTGTGTACCTCAACTCAAGCTAAAAACCTAAGTTAAGGGTGACTACTTCAGAGTGGTTCACCTTTGTTTTGGCACTGGCCCTTCCTGGGACATTGTGCACCTCAACTCATGCTAAAAACCTAAGTTAAGGGTGACTATTATGGAGGAAACAAGAAAAGAAAGGGGTATGAAAAGAATTGTGTGTAGAGAAAAGAAGAAAAATGTTTGAGATGGTGTGACTGAATATAAAGATAAAAGAATGAAAAGATCAAATGAAAAAAAATGAAGAAAAGTTGAATCAAGCAAGAAAATCAAGTCAAAGTCACACCCGAGCTTCAATAAATTATATGAAGAAAAGAAAAAAGTAAGACGATGTCAGGATTGGTTGTAAAAGAGTAAAATAGCCGATGTAATGTCAAGGAGGGAAGATAAGACACTTAAATTCTAAATATACCATACCTGACTCTGAGCATATGTTACAAGCTAAGAAAGTCCTATAGTGATCCTAATCTAACGATTTGAAAATCGAAGTGTAGAAAATAAGGGCAGGCCTATGGTATTGTGCATGTACTGTGTTGAATTTGATTCTGAGCGTGAGCATATACTGAGTCCCTAAAATTGAACTATAATTCAAATTTCGTGTGAACAAAGGGATTTCTTTGCGTCGAGGACACAAGTTACAATATTGAAGAGTTAGTATCTTGGTAATTATTATCTGTGTATGTGAATGTCACTATTGGTACATCTATGTCATATATTGATCCGCATGTGTTGCTTTGTTGTTGAACATAATAATTGCACTATGCTGAACATTTATAAAACAAGGTTGATTTTTAACATAATAATTGCATTGTGCTGAAAATAGCTTGAGCTTTTGAGCTGCTTCTGCATGGTGTCATTTAGAATAAATAGTGTCATTTTGAGTTTGTTGTGTCACTTGAGGACAAGCAATGATTTTAATTTGAGGGTGTTGATGTATCGTAGATTTACGGTACTTTTAATGCTTTAAACTTGGGTTTTTGCGTGCATCTTAAACATTTGTTAGTAGATGTGATGGTGAATTTGCTTGGATTTAGAAGGAAATAGTTTTTTGGAGCAGTTGGTACTAAAATGTGCAACAACAGTGATTTTTGGTGTTTGACGACTGGACCTACCAGCCGTAGGATAGTCTACGAGCCGTGGTTTCGAAGAGTTAATTTTTGGAGCTAAGTGTAAAACGACGGAACCTACTAATGAGTCATAGTCCCTTCTACGAGTCGTACACGTGAGTGTAGAACGGTTCAGAGAGTTGAGCTCCAATACTTGGTTGACGAGATGACAAGACGGTTCGTACTAAGTTCTACAGGTCGTAGAACATAAACCGTAGAAAATTCCAGAAGAAAGTTGAAGTTTTTATTTTTAACGGACGGTTCCTACAAACAGTAGAACGTCCTACGGGCCGTACAGTTGAACTTTAGCGACCACTGCCCGAAACCAAATTTCCTTAGGTTCTTTTTCCTACTATGTTTAGGATTTGATGTCAATAAATATTAGTTGTAACTTTTTATTTTCGGGTTGTTAGACGATTTGAGACTTTTTATTTTGGCTCTGAGAATTATCTTGCAAACATTTTTAGCATTTAATTATTAAAGTGTTGGTTTATAAAATTTGCTTTTGTTCATAAATTCAAGATTTCAGACTTCATCAACCCTAATTGTAAGTTCATGATTTATTCTGTTAACTATATTATGAATTTTGATCACCCAAGCATGAGTATTGAATCCACAACTAGGGTTGTGGGAATCATGAGTAATTAACAAAGTAGACCTAATAATTAAGTAATTCTTGAAAAGTATTTATGCATGTATTGTTGATCTCTTCATTTTGAATGTATTTTCATGGTGCGCAACATTATAACTCGCCTTATTCCTACTTGACCGACCAAGGAAGTAATGAATAGGAAAAGAGATTAAACAACGAAGATTTAGCGTTGATAATCCGCTATCTAATAGCCTAACCCAAATATGTGAGGGCTAATCTGGGGTCAAGGGTAAGGGTTAGTAAAGCATACACCTGTAGACCGACCAAATTGTGTGGTGAAATTCCCTACTTGGATGACCAATCACTTAGGAGATACCTAACTTACCGACTTTGCATGTCAAACACTATTAAAGAGTTACTATTATAAAGGTTTACTGCGTTAAGAACTTGTGGGAAACACATATATCCTAGTTTCATCTCATATTGATCTTACAAACTACGAATCATGTTACTTGGTTGCTTGTTACGAAACATTAATCAATCATTTTTTTGTTTATAAAACTCCCTTTTTTATGGAAATAATCTAGCTAAAAGTATAATTAACTATAAATTGGCCTAAGTCTAGACCATATTCCTCGTGGGATCAACCCTAACCTTTGTTAGGTTCTTTATTTGTCGACGACTGCTTATACTTCTTTAGGAAGGTGTAATTTAGGCGTATTAGTGGTGCATGATCATATGTGGCATGAATGACATAATTGTGCATTGTTTGTCATCATCAAAAATGGAGAAATTGTTGAAAAATAGGACAATATGTATGTAGTTTTGATGATTGACAAAGTGAACCTGATTTACTACTTTTTGTCTTATGCATACTTACCAAGTGAATCAAAAACCAGGTCCCCAAGACGCGAAATGGATAGCTTGCTCAAATATGAAAGATTGCAACACAGGAAAATAAATAAATTGCATAAATAAAAGAGCAAAAGAAAAGAGAAATAAATAGCTCAAATAAAGGACCAAAAGAGGAAAGAAATAAAGAAACAAAGAGCACAAGTCCAAAGAGGAGTCAAAGTTTCCTTATAAGATGAAACTTCTTTTAAGGAAGGAAATCCGAAATTTCCTTATAAGAAGTCAAGTCTTATTTGAACTAAAAATCCTAGTCAGTGATATACTAGATAGAGCATAGCAAATCTTATATATATAAAAGACATGAAGTCCATTGAGAGCCGCACCTATTACATATCCACAAAATTCATTATCTTGAGAGCGATAGTCATTGGAGAAAAACTATAGGGCTTCGTCACAGCAACACTGAAACTTTCTTGACGAGTTGTGTTCAAGTCTATACTATAGAATATTAAAGTTTGATTAGTTAAAGACTAGA
Organism: Solanum acaule; assembly: GCA_036250505.1. NCBI lineage: Eukaryota > Viridiplantae > Streptophyta > Magnoliopsida > Solanales > Solanaceae > Solanum > Solanum acaule. The sequence goes on along the minus strand of JAJOOR010000906.1, from coordinate 20,083 downwards.
GTTATTGGTTTTTGTTGCATTCAATAGTTGAAGTAAATTGATGAGTTATTTTGTGTGATGTTTGGACAGTTAAAGGCAAGGGTTATTAGTCTTTATTGAGTTGTTCTAGGGTTATTATTGAGTTGTAATAATTTCTAGTTCAAAGTGAGTAGTTGTGTGGGTGAGGTTTGTAACAAGAAGCGAGTTTTACTTCTTGGATAGTAGTTATAATAGTTAGAGTAATTGTTTAGTTGAAGTACTAGAGTTAGCCCCTTAGCTTACATAGATGAGTTGTAATCTAAAGCGTTGCTCTTGAGAAGTTAGTGGAGATTTGTGGTTGAAATCCTACGCAGTGTAGGTCGTAATTTTTACTCCATTGAGCAAATAATTTTTCACGATAAATTTGTGTCTTATTAATTTTATTTCTCTCCTGCTTAATGCATCTATAGGAACAGGTTCTGAATGCGTGTAGTGGGGTAAAGTAATTATTTCAATGTCTCTAAATGATGAGGCAACACAACATGTGTGGAATCATTTGGAAGAGCCATTGGCAATCAGAGGACAATCAAGAACCATCAGACACAGGATAAAGCCTTTAGCGACATTTATATAAAATACTGATTATAAATATTCATCTTTATTATTGACACTAAATATAATATAATGAAAATTAGTTGATTGACTCTATACCCTTTGTTTGTGGTAGTGAAGGTTCAACAAAAGATTAAACAAGTTAATCTCAAAGCTACTCACTGCCTAAGAGAGGCAAATAAAGTAGTGGCTCATCTGGCAAAGCTAGAAATGAATAATCAGAATAACTCTTTTTTATTTTCTACAACATCTTTTGAAGCACACATAATAGAAAAATAAGGGATGCCTATTCACCACAAGGCACCATACCACAACAATTGAAAGAAAGTGTTGAAGGAAAATTATGTTTAAATACATTTTTTAATCTTTTGATATACCTTAGTTCCTTTATAAATTAGTGGAAGAGGAGGGTCTCCCTTATTTATGTTGGATATGACAAAATGTAAATAGGAAGAGTCGTTGTCCTGTATTAGTTGTTAGGTTTGCATATATCCTACACACCTGATAAGATGAGCCTATACTCACTATCGATGGGGATGCGAAGTCGTATTCCTCCTCTTATGTGTATTTTTTATTTTGAATGATAATATTTAAGGTAGGAGTCAATGACAAAGCCCTGTAACGACTAGTATGAAGTGTAGTATGTTACCCTACTACTGATAAATGAACAACTCATATTAACATACAAGTCTAGTCATATAGTGTTCAATAAAATAGAAAGTAGAGAATACTATGATTGCGAAATAAACAGAACTGAAGTCGGATTTCATTCGAATCCTTTTTTATTTAGAATATTACACAAAATTCGTAAGGAAAAACATTACAATATCAATAAGCGAATCTCTCAAAAGAGAAACACCAATTGATTACACCATTCAAATGAGACAAGATGCAATATCATGCAATTATTGTAAAGTCAAATGTGTTTTAGGAGGAGGTATAGATGTGTAATGATAACCATGAGATTTCAATGGTACTGAAGGTGGGTTGTAGTACTAGGGTTGCCGACCAATGGGAACTAGGAATGACGGAAATTGGAGTGGAGGTAGTTGTGGCAATGGTCTAATTGGGAGTGGAGGTACTTGTGGAAATGATGGAAGAATAATTGGGAACGGAGATAGTTGTCGCAATGGTGGACTAATTATTTGAAATGGAGGAGGCGGGGATTTAACTAGAGGTGGTCGAGATGGAGAACGTGGTGGAGGTGGAAATGGCAATGGAGGAGGCGGAGACTTAACTGGAGGTGGTGGAGATGGAGAAGGTGGTGGAGGTGGAGACTTAACTGGAGGTGGTGGAGATGGAGAAGGTGGTAGAGGTGGAGATGACGATGGAGGAGGTGGTGGGGATGGAGAAGGTGGAGGTGGAGATGGCGATGGAGGAGGTGGTGGAGATGGAGAAGGTGGTGGAGGTGGAGATGGTGATGGAGGAGGGGAATTAACTGGAAGTGGTGGAGGAGCATTACAATTATTAGATGGTGGAGGTGGACGTCGATTAAAAGGATATGGTAGTGGAAAAGGGAATAAAGATGGTGGGGGAGGATATTTATTATAGCATGGTGGAGGCGGAGGTGTTAGTGGAGGAATGGGGGTCCTTATTGGAGGTGGTGGAGATGGAGACGGATATATAGGTGGAGATAAAGATGGAGATGGAGATGGTCCATCGGTAGGTGCAATCAATGGTGGTGATGGCAATGGAGATGGAGATGGTCCATTGATAGGTGCAATCAATGGTGGTGATGAAAATAGAGATGGAGATGGAGATGGTCCATTGATAGGTGCAATCAATGGTGGTGAAGGCAACAGAGATGGAGATGGAGATGGTTCATCGACAGGTGTAGTCAATGGTGGTGATGGTAACGAAGATGAAGATGGAGATGGAGATGGTCCATCAGTAAGTGAAATCAATGGTGTTAATGGCAACGAAGATGGAGATGGAGATGGTCCATCGATAGGTGAAATAAATGGTGGTGATGGAAACGGAGATGGTGATGGAGATGGTCCATCTATAGGTTCAACTAATAGTGGTGATGGCAATGGAGATGGAGATGGTCCATCGGTAGGTACAATCAATGGTGGTGATGGCAACAGAGATGGAGATGGTCCATCGGTAGGTTCAATCAATGGTGGTGATGGCAATGAAGATGGTCCATCGATAGGCGCAATCAATGGTGGTGATGGCAACGGAGATGGAGGTGGTCCGTCGGTAGGTGCAATCAATGGTGGTGATGGAAATGGAGATGGAGATGGAGATGGTTCATTGATAGGTGCAATCAATGGTGGTGATGGCAACAGAGCTGGAGATGGAGATGGTTCATCGACAGGTGTAGTCAATGGGGGTGATGGCAATGGAGATGGAGATGAAGGTGGTGGTGGAGGAGGAGAATGGATTGGTGGTGGTGGTGGTGGTAGTGGATTATGGTAATAAGGTGGCGGTGGAGATGGAGTAGGTGGTGGTGGAGGATTATGGTAATAAGGTGGCGGTGGAGATGAAGAGCGCGGTGGTGATGGTGGCGGTGGAGATGGAGAAGGCGGTGGTGGAGATTCGTAATGATATGTTGGAGGAAGGGAAAGGATTGGTGGTGGTGGATGATGGTAATAATTTGGCGGGGGAGGTGGAGAGGACGGTGGTGGAGATTTGTAATAATGTGGAGGAGGTGGTGATGGTGATGGAGGTGGAGGTGATTTATAATAGTGATGACGTCGTGGAGTAGGTGGTGGAGGTGATTTATAATAGTGATGACGTCGTGGAGGCGGTGATGGAGGTGATTTATAATAGTAATGACGTCGTGGAGGAGGTGGCGGAGGCGATTTATAATTGTAACGACGTCGTGGAGGAGGCGGTGGAGGCGATTTATAGTAGTAACGACGTCGTGGAGGAGGAGGCGGGGGCGATTTATAATAGTAATGACGTCGTGGAGGAGGTGGTGGAGGCGTTCGTGGCCTATAACGGTATGACAAAGATGATGAATCATCAATGTGAGGCTTATAATCAGCTGCTACACTAATGGCTATCAAGCAAAAGGCAAAAACATAAACAAGAAGGGGCCATTGCCCCAACTTTGATGGTGTTCCCATATTGGAACTAAACTAGTTTGTTGTTTTTGATACATTGGTGGAAGAATTAGCTCTTTATATAGCAAGAGGCCCAAACAATTGAGAATGACAAGTTTATTGTTTTTTTTATAAAAAAATAAAACTGGCTCAAAACATTTAGAAAAACAAGTAAGGTTCATTTGGAAGAGGAAAGTACAAACTGGCCAAATGATCTTTGAAAAATACACACTATGTATATAGAATCTCATCTTAATTATTATGAAATAGATTACTACTAAACTATGGGTTTAGTTCATGGTAGACTATGAATTAGTCAAGATCAAGAGCATGTATCATTGTTTTGTATTTGCACTTTACATATAAAAAAATTGCCAACTTATAATGGCATTTTGATTTTGTAGAAGCACTAATAATAACGCATCTATGCGTTTTTTTTTTTTAAAAAAAATAAATATATATATAGCATGTTTGATTAAAATTTATTTATTTTAATGAATGTTTTTCACAAAAAGAATTTTTCAAAAATATGTACTTTTGGTGATAAACAACTAATCAATTTAAAAGGCACTGATTAAATAATAATTATCGTTTGGTCAAATTTATAAAAATATTTTTAAATATTTTTTTTAAAAGTGCTTTTTAAAATTATCTTTTTTGGAAAAACTAATTTTTAATTTTTTTTTAAAAAACAATTTTTTCTACTCTTAAAAATTACTTTTTTTAAAAAAAACTTGATCAAATATTTTCGTTTTTATTAAAATAAATATTTTTGACTTTTTAAAACCTTGATTGAACAAGCTAGCACTAAGTTCATGTAAAATTAATTAAGTGTCCTTACTTAATAATGATGTCTTAATACATCTATTGTCAACTATTAGTTATCCAATAAGGGATACTATAGAAAGGACTAGTTAAGTGTTGCTATACTTTTTGCCAATAAAATGGTAATTGAAGTCGTAACTTTGTTCTCTTAATTATGATCATACATGGACATAAAAATATGTAAATATTCTAACTAGGAGGGGCAAATATGTAAGTTGAGACTGAGATAAGAAGTCGAAATCAGATTAAATGAAAATGAACAAAGTATTTAATTTGTTCTTATTTAACATATAAAAATTTGATTAATTGATCAATATTTATGATTTCAGAAATAATTGAGTAAAAACATAAGATAAAAATCAAAATAAGCTTAAACTCTCATAATCCAAAAAGCAAGGAGTTATTTTTTTTTTTTAAAAAAGCAAAACACAAATGAGTGTTGACAATATGAATGTTTATATTTTCTGGCTAAATATCCATATATTAGTAGATAGCATGGAAAATATTCATATTTAATCCATTTTAAATAATTAGTTATCCAACCCATATTTGATAAGTCGAATAGAATGATTACATATTTTCTTAAACCATGTTATTAGCAGTTGGAACCATAGAAATCCAAAACTATGGTATTATCAAAACGCCATAGATTCAGATAAAATTATTTAAAATTTTAATTGTCATACACAATTTTAAATGGAAATGTTTGAAGTTTGAAATTTTCATGTTAAAACTTTATACAAGAATGCCTAAAGTTTGCTTGATTTCAAATTGTTTGAAGATTACTTGCTTTCAAATTATATGGCGTTTGCTTTGACAAGTCTCAGACACGTACACCTGATGCTCATAAGTTCAAGTTGGAGTTTAACTTCAATCTCATAGATTTGAAATCAAATTTAAGTAACTGAACATATAAAATTTAATTTTGACTATACTTTAAATAATAATCGTAAAATCATCCGTTTGTGTACTTCCGCCAAATCTGTTTTCCAAGTCACATGTAGATAGGGTGTCAATAGATCTTTAAAAATGGACTAAATTGATCGAATCAAATTGTATCGAAATTATTGATTTAAAAAGAAATAAATATATATATAGATTCTTATATCAATTTATATTGTAATGAATAATTGGGGTATGTTCTTAGTTTTTATACAAATGAGCAAAAATAATAATGAATTATTTATTTATGAAATTTTTTTTATGTAGAAAGTCTTAAAATAATAACACACTATTGTTTTTATGCCAAACAATTTGAGATTTAATACTCACATAGACAGCCAATGACGGAAAATATTTTTCCTTTTAGTTATTTCTTAGAAAATAAGTGCATGTTTGGCGATGCTAAAAGCTATTAATTTTTTGAAGTACTTTTTAAAATAGTTTTTTCAGAAAAGTGATTTTGTAGAAAAAAACAATTTTTGTTTGGTTAATTCATTTAAAAGGTGTTTTTTATAAGCAGATTGTATTTGGCAAACTTTTTTTAAAAGTACTTTTTTGAGTCAAATTACGAAAAAGGATAAATATTAATGTACTTTTAATATTAAGATTATTTTATAAAGAGAAACTATTTTAAATATCTATTACAAAAATTTAATTAAATTTATTTTTTATTAAATTAAAATGTATGTATTTATACATAGATAAATTAAATAGTGATATAATTCTACAAAAATATTGTTACCTTTTTTTATAATCCTGCAAAATAATATGTAAATAATATATAATATTTTAATGTAACATAAAATTTAAAAATTATTATATAAAAAATAAAATTTTGAATTGAAACATAACTAAACTTATGAGATATGCTAATTAATTAATAAGTGATATACTGGTAAATATGTATATACGGAAGTGATTTTTTGGTCTTGAAAAATATTTTTTTTTGCTTTTGCTTCTGTTTTTTTTTTTTTTTTTAAGAAGCGGGATTTTTTAGCTTCTTTCAAGTAGCAGAAAAACTGTTTCTACTTCCATTTAAAAGCAGTTTTACTGATTTGCCAAACGCCTTAATTTTTTCAAACAAATATATATTTTTCAAAATAAATATTTTTGACCTCCCAACAACAATGCCAAATAGGCTCTAAATGGTACAAGTAGGAACCCAGTAGAAAAACTGAATTGTCAATTAAGACTTCTATCTTTCAAAATAATTAGTAAACAAGATACTTTTCCAAATTAACAGACAAAGAGTTAGGATTCTCTGTACTTTTACTTATTAGTTTGAGATTAGCTTAACTCTAGCTAGTAATAGTTCACCGCACTATAATAATATAATTACAAAAATTAGTTTATAGGCTAATTTATTTATATTTTTAGACTTACGCTTAATGTAATATTATTTAAAACTTATTTTGAGTCTCTTATGATTTACATATTATTCATAAGATTCTTTTATGATTTACATATTTTTCATACAATGTTTTTATTTAAAGTGTGGAGTTGCCGTTTGAGTAATATATAGTTCACTAAATACTTGACATCTTGAATTTGAATGGTGACACTTAGAGATTGTTTAGCCAAGTGGTTGGGATAAATAATTTTTTTTAGGAAAAAGATATTTCTCTTCAAAAGTTAAGATATTTGGTCATTTAGTAAAATTACTTTAAAATGAGAGAAAAGTAATTTTTCTACGGTTGATAAACAATTCTGCTTCTTAAATAAACTAGAAGCAAAAGTAGAATTTTTTAAGATCAAAATATCCTATCATATATACATATTATTAATATATTTCTTGTTCACTAATTTATATATATATATATATATATATATATATATAAACCCTCTTTTGTAAATGACATTTACTATAGCGATACATTTTTTTTTTTTTAAAATTACCCCCTATATCCATCATATTTAAATATCGTGTAATCATATTTTTTAAGAAATGTGTTAGGTATAAAACAAAAGATATTTTATGGTAATCATTATAATTTTATGCAAATAATAAATTCCAAGTATGAGTATTTAAAAAAAAATATATTTATAAATGGTACTCATCAATTTGATCATAACTTCATGAGAAAAGACTCCAAGTGATTTCCCTACTCTTTCTATTTTTTTATATATATTGAATTGGTTAACAAATACATTCGACTAATTTTTAACATACTCTTATTTATATTAACTAAATAAAATTTAAATATCAAAAACTAGTATACATATATGGTATCATCTCACTATTAACAATTATAAATTTTATTTTTGACAAACACAACAATTATAACAAGGTTTTACCATAGATCTGTTTATATATAGTCTTCACTACTCACCATAACATAATTTTTTTGACAACACATTTATATACTTGAAATTTCTTTTATAGCATAATCAATAATAAATCAAACTATTATTTTCATAAATGTGAAATTGTGTTGAAGTGTAGTACACTAGGCAGGCATTTTATTTAGGATGAGGCTCACGATTCTCATGTGCTTAAAAATATATTTAAAAGGCCAAGATCGTTTTTTACAGTTTTCATAATTCATTTTATATGTACTAATTATTTATTATTCATTATAAAAAAAAGCATGTTTATTTATTAAAATAAACAGAATAAGTAAAAACTCACATCATCGATTAGGGAAGGTAGAATGGGTTTCACAGGGGTATTCGTTCCATAACTTATATTTTTATTTTTTAAATAATAATATATTATTATCATATTAAAATAATTAATTCAACATGATTAATTTAATAAACTGCAGTACGACAAGTAGGTAACCGTAGACTTATCATATATTTGTACTAGCTCTATATTACTATTTTAATTTATAAACATTTGTTAGTTCTAATCCAACTTATAATTATCAGTGTTTTAAAAAGTGGGCGTGAGGCGGGGCTTTTTACATAGCATAGGGCGAGGTGTAAATTTCGAGGCGTGGGGCGTAAGCCCTATGGATCTTTAAATTTTTAATTATAGTATAATAAATAATAACACAAAATTATAAAAATATATCAATAGATTGAAATAATTACGAACATGATCAAAGGAAACTCATAGAAAATAAAACATGCAACATGATTATACAAGTATAAATAATATAATATTTTAACTTTCTAATAATAAAAGAATCATTATTTCTAAAAATATATTATTATCATACTATACAATTTACCCCCCTACAAGAAAATATCAATAAAACTTACTAGTAATATTATAATAAAAAATCACTCCATCATGAATAACAATAAAATTACTTTCAAATAGCTAAATAAAATATGATAATTTTGAGGCATATAACAGAAACATGAAAACCCATGATAAGTGAAAAAGTAAAATTTCACTATGTATTTTTAAAAGAAATGGTACGCAATATATAATCACCCTCACAGTGTTACCATATAGTAAATATGCAATACTACAACTTGTTATTTGAAATACTCTCAATCTTCTTATTTCTATAGATTAAAAAATTATTAAATATCATTAATTTCTTCAAGAATTATGTGGATCAACAATGTTAGCTAAAGAATTTAATACATAATTTGTGTAAGATCTGTTAGGCGAGCCCAGCACGTTGGGTGTTAGGTGTGCTTAGGGCGTACAATCACGCGCTTGGGGTATAAGCTTATAGAACTAAGTCTCACGCTTGAGTCTCATGGTGTTTTGCTAGATCCCCGCCCCAGGGCGAGCCTCGAGGCGAGTCCCAACATAATTTTTTAAAACACTGATAATTATATTATAAGTCTTTAATATTCTCTAACCAATTAAATTTAAAATTTTAGATCTTTTATGAGCTTATACTTTTTAGAAAAATTACTTAAATACACATCTTATTTTATCATATTTTCTAAAATTTCCTATCATTTAAAAAGTTTTAAAAATGTGATATCGGATACATCCAGAGACGAATCTAGAATTTCAAGAAGACGGGTGCATTATTGTCAAGGGCGGCTCTGTCCCTTTAAGAAAAAATGCAACTAATTTAGGCTTTCAAATTTGAGGGGCCTTATTTATTTTAGCAATAATAAATATAGGTTTTTCATAAGAAAAATATTAAATATTGTTGTGCCGTAATTTTACTGTATTCAGAAAAAATTACTTTTTGAAATGCTCTAAGTATAAAACAATTTGAGAAAAATACTTAGAAAGAGTCGCCACTTAATTTTTTTAAAGAAATTAAGAAAACTTATAATTTTCAAGATTTAAACAGAAAAAATCATTTGAAAGTACCAAAGAGGGTTCAGGGTTCAATTTACACTTCGAAAAGGATTTAAGCATTCGAAGTATCCGCTAACATGCGGTTGACCTGCGACTTGACTAAAATATTTTTCGACTAATTCTTTGAAAAAATGATTTAACATAAAGAATAATAATTTACAATATTTGATTAACTTTGAGAAAATAATTAAATAAATGACACATTTTTTTATTTTTATTTTATTTTTTAGAGAAAGGGACCCAAAAATGAAACATTTGACTCGAAAAACAAGTGATTAGAATATTAATAAAACTAGATTAATTAGAATTTATTTGAATCATCTTAAAAATAAATTACACCAATTTAGTTGATAAACCAATAAATCATTTTAAACTTAGTTAAAAGCAAGTGAAAGTTTTGAATATAAAATATTTGAATAAGTAAATAAGGGTGCAAGAGTTGATAAAATAAAATTTATTAAAGTAAACTGACACAAAGAAAATAGTTCATCCTTTGGGGAATTCAATTAAATTAATTAACAATTCTAAAGTTAGAGTTAATAAACAACAAACGATAAATAATCGCAATTAAATAATTTAAGAAAAAGGAAGAGATTGAATTTGGGCCTTTCTTGGGCCAAATTCGTTGCTAGTTTTTGGGGTTTAACCAAAACCCGTTTTTGGTATACAACTGATGTATATCCATGTATATGAGCGTATATATTAGCTCTTTTCATGTATCTCTTGCTTCCGAACACCTGTATTTTGCCTCAAACCTGTATTTTCACACCTTTCGACCTATATATGAGTGTATACCCATGTATATCAATGTATACATGCTGTATCTCAGTCTGTTTTCAGCTTTCTGAGACTTGTGTATCTGCGTGCTATTTTGTGGAAGCTTTTGAAACTCGAATAAAGATGAAGGCTGACTCAATAATGAATCTTAACTCAACAAAATGCGGGGATAGAGTCGCAAGTGGACTCGGATAAATTTACATACAAAAAAGAAGAAGAAGAAGAGGAAAACAAATTAGTATCACTCTAATTAATCAACTAAGCATGTTTGATAATTTGATTTCCCAAATCAGTAACAACACTTCCAGGTGAATTGAAAATCACTTTACCAGATTGACACTCAAGTGAATAAATACAACAAATTGCCTCCGTGATTTGGCATTGATATTTAACAAGATTAAGAGAAGAACATGATTCAGTACACTCAAGTAATTCCTAAGGCTACTGTTAATGTATATAAAGTTGAGATCAAATTATAATGTATGAGGGTACTATATCAATTTTTATGAGGGACATGAAACTAGATACACACTGCGAAGACATAATTGGAAAACAACAATACAACTTCTAATATTCAAGTAATCTTAAAGCTTCGCAACAATGTAGCACAATAAGAGAAGAACTCAAACTAATTGTCTACTTTCGAACACCCAGTAACAAGTAAATGCTTAATTTAAAGTAAAACGAGGCAACACTCATTGAACAAATTCCTTTCCAATGCTTAGTAAAACTACAAACCATGAAGAGATGTAGAATCATTTACTCTTGTACATCTAGAAGAGGCAGCAACAGACCCATGTAACACCGAAACGAAGTCGAACACTTTGAGTATGAACAAACCAGTAAATAAACTAGTGAGGTATGACAAGAATTTGCATAATTTGTTAATATGAAGGAATATGATTTTAACATTTTTTACCACCTTAGCGAAAGGAGTGAGGGAAGGGATAAACATGATTCGTCGATTTCCAGGGCATCAGTCCAACAACAATATAATAATACGACTAAAAAGAGAGATAGAGAAAGCTACTCGATCTAAGCTAAATAGAAAGCCGAGGAGATGAACACTTCGAGAGGTTTGGCTTCTTTTCTTGAAAAAAAGAGAAAACAAAATTACAGTAACTGAATAAAGGAAACCAGCGATGCTAAAAGACAGCGAAAACAAGAATATACGGATTCAACGACATCAAAGCAAGCATACGAGAAGGAAATAGCAAAGCAATTTCAAACAAAGGAGTAGAGGAGCAATGATACTAAATACATAACACAAAATTAAATGAATATACAGACTCAATCATAGTAATCAACTAAGAACAATGCATCATATCAACGTATCACTAACTCGGCACATGACACCGAACCAGCCACAGAACAAACATTTTCCGACATCGGAAAATACTACATCAAAATAAATGAAGAGACGAGAATACTATGAAGGAGGAAACATTACCTTTTTTCGGGCAGCGACTGAGACAACGTGCAGGGGGAACTTTCCACGACTCTTCTACCACACTAGTGCAGACTCGAGCAGCCAAAAATGAATAAAATCGAAACCAAGTGACCTTTTGTATGCTATTTTTGTATGTGAAATCTTGCCCTCGAAACCTAATCTCTTTTTTTTCTTCCCCCTCCCAATTTCTGAGGGTAGAGGATTATTTATAGGGGAAGATGGCGGTGAAAAACGGATAGAAACAAGGGTCAAAACGGAATTCTCCCTTGGTTTCAAAAATTCAAAAATCCTTTTTCAGGAAGCAGCTGGGTTTGGTATGAGATTTCGTCCAAAATCCCAGAAAATCCGGACGAGGAGCAGGGTGGGTGGTTGTTGCAGAGAAAGATGTGGACCCATAGAAAAAAAGTTACCAACCGCTCCTTGTGCTCTATCATAAGAGAAGGAAGAGAAACACTGTCGGCGAAGTCCATCCGAACCGTCTAATGAAGAATAAGAGGAGAGCTGCTGTTTGTTGACATTTCGAACTGCATGTTGCTTTGACGTTTTTGGATTTGCGTCTGGGAAGAGGAAGACGCTGGCAAGGGGCTGTGTTGGTGTTGTCGGTTCTGCTGGAAATTGAAAGGGAAAAAAGGGATGGGGCCGGGTCAGGGGGAATTGGGTCGGTTTGGTGTTGTTTCTGTTGGGTCACTTACGTACTGATTGTATGTATTGTTTGCTGGGTCTTTTGGTTTTTATTGTTGTTGGGCATTGTATGTATGTCTGGTGGGCTAGAATTTGGGCCAAGTCCTGGCTGAAAAAATTGATCCAAAATTGGGGAAAAAAATGTGGCCAATTGAATTACAATTATAACCAACTTGGATTTTATAATTTAGCCATATTGAGTTATTTTAGAGAATTCGGCTAGATTTTATATAGGATAAATTAATATAAATTAATTAATGAGCTTCTTAATCTTAACAAAATGAAATAATTAACTTAATTATAAACTAATTAATTTAAAAATATAAACTATTACTTAAACCAAACTATTTAACTAAAACTAAAATCTCTTTGAGATGATTTTCGAATAATTATATACATAATTATGTAAAACATATATATTATCTAAAAATTATAAAATGTGACAAAACTAGTTAAAATAACTCGCAAACTATATTATTTTTATTCTTATTTTATTTTATTTTTTTGAAATTTTATAAAACTAATTATTTTAAATCGTTTGAAATTGAAGAAGCTCGAAGTGATTAATTTATATTGTGGAGGTCCAAAATTGGGTTTAATCGAACATAACTATGTTTCATAGAATTCAAGACAAAAATAACAAAAGTAGTGGGTTAATTTTAGTTACTTATTAAAAAAGTAACTGAGTTTTAAATAATAACGTTAAAATGGCAACTTGTGCACTTCACCCAATTATATGGATTCAAAGTCTAAATTTGTTGTTGATCCATTCTTGGTATGCTTTACAGAATGGGCCAATTATCAATTTTAAACCCAAGGTGTAAAGAGAATAGGATCCAACAACTTTGAAAATAGAAAATCTTTAATTCTTAATCTCGAGTTGTCTCGTAGACAAACCTTCATGATCAAAAGTGAAAACTTGTTACGCTTAAAATTTTATCCATTAGACAAGTAGAGTCAACAATTCAAGTTTATGTGGACAAACTTTCAAGATCAAAAGTGAAAACTCGTTACACTTAAAATTTTGTCCAATAATGGGGTGAACAATTCAAGTTCACTCACCTTGATATTTTTGCAAATTATCCAAAAGAGTATGAATAGACAATAGTATTTTTGAGCAAAATTTCACATATAGCAAACATAAAAATTATATTTGTATGTTATAGCTATAGTTTGCATAATTGCGGGATAGAAGTAAAAAAATGTTGGAAGAGATCGCCTTGAGCCTGTTTGGGTTCTATTAATTAATAATTAGATTGTGCTAGACCATAACAAATTTTATGTTTGCTATGGAGCTTTTGATTTGTATAATTCGCTAGAAACATCCAATTTTATACAAATTGTTCTGTTTTGTATAAATTCATTTATACATTGTAATTTGTATAATAAGATCTGTATTTGTATAATTATAAGTGTATAGGACAAAAATATAGTATTTATATTTGCATATACACTTTTCTCTCTCTTTATACAAACACAACATATTTTATACATTTTATACCGAAATATATAAAATGACTAATTATATACCGAAAATGACTAATTGTATACCGAATTAGATGGCAAAAAAAGGGATATTTGCTGCGAATTACAAATAGAATAAACTATGGCTATAACATTTAATTTGAACTAATAATTTGCTATTTCAAACAATTTTCCCTACTTTTATTGGGCCTGATAAAATGGTCTGGGCTGATTTTCCCAAATAGCCCCTTTTGAGGTTACTAATTATATTTTGTCCATAAAATAAAGTTATAAAAAATAATTTATGCACTTCATAATTGGTTTCAGAATCTGCAAAATAATTCAATGTATCTGTATCACCATGGTCATGATAAGATAGAAGAGAGAGATAGAGAGCAAAATAAAATTTCTTTCCATTTTAATCTATTTGTCTTACTTTTCTTTTTAATATGTTTAAAAAGAATGTCACTTTTTGTATTTAGTCTAACTCTTTACCCCAAACATCGCATTTGACTTATTTAAAATTTATTTATTTTTTAAAAAATTTTGTCGTGTCAAATCTAAAACAAACAAAGTGAATAACACACTAAAAACCAAGAACATATACATGTTGCAAAAACTAGTAAAGATCAATGCAGGGGAAGAGGTTGGGGGATGATTGGTACTACTACAAACCTCTTATTTACTTATTATTTTATAATGCATATGTCACATGAAGTGAGTGAAGTGTTCAACAACCTTATTTTTGTACTATAAAAAGATCATCTAGAAACATTCATAAATTATAATGAGGCTTAAAATTCATAATAAGGAAAAATAGAAATTGAACATTGAACCATAACTTATAATAATGATTGTTAAGATATGGTAACTTGCATCAAATTTGAATATTATTCACATATTATTAATACATGTACAAATTCTCACAAAATTTACATCAATATTTTCAATTTTTACCCACGACGATATTAAATTACACTACTTTTTAGGCGATGCTTTTAATTTGTTACAGTAAGAATCAATGCAATTCTGTCGAATGTTTTAAATTATTCCCGCTAAAATTTAAGCAATGATTAGACGGATGTTTGAATTGGTTTAAAAGTTTGTCAAACTTTCTTTTAAGTCAGTTTTTGACTTCTGAAAGTGTTTGACAAATATAAAAAATACTGTAACTTACAATAAGTCAAAAATGACTTAAAATAAGTTAGGAAGTGTTTGACAAGGTAAAAATGACTTAAAATAAGTTTAAAATAAGTCAAAAACCAAAAATAGGTCTCTCTTACTTTTTATTTTTTTGACTTAAAAGTCATTTAAGTTTTGACTTTTTATTTTTGACTTAAAAATTATTTTTTTAAAGCCAATCCAAACGGGCTCTAAGTTTTCTTATGATGTTTAAGCTAATTGCAATTCTTCATGTCATAGAAAAGCTTGATTATCATTTTTTTTTTCATGATGTTTAAATGTTTTACGTAAAACGATATTGAATGATACCATTTTTTTTAGACGACACTTATGATTTACCACAACGAGAATCCGTGTAATTGTGCCGACTTCTTTTCTTTTATAGGCGTGAACGTGTCGTAACACAATAGGTTAGAATGTTTTGAATCATTCTCACTACTATGTATTCAACGACTAAGTTATCTCATGACGTTCATTTAAACTAATTGTATCTTCACGTCATGAAAAGGTCTAATTATCATTTTTTTTATATGATATTTAAATTTTACGTGAAAAGATATTGAATGATATCACTTTCTGACACTTATGATATACTGTGACAAGAATGCAATTCTGTCGACTTCTCTCCTTTTATAAACTCAAATGCGTCGTAACGCAATAGGTTGAATGTTTTAAATTATTCGCGCTAAAATTTATGCAACGGCTAAATCTCATGACGTGCATTTAGACTAAACATACATTTAAACTAATTGTATCTTCGTGTCATAAAAAGTCTATTATCATTTTTTTCTGCACGTTGTTTAAATTTAACGTAAAAAGATATTGAATGATATCATTTTCTAGACGACACTTCTGATTGCTACAACAAGAATCAATGCAACTGTGCTGACTTTTCTCCTTTTATAAACTCAAACGTGTTGTAACACAATAGATTGAACGATTTTAATCAATCGTGCTAAAATTTAAGCAACAACTAAGTTATCTCATGGTGTACATTTATACTAGTTGTATCTTCATAAATTGATTATCATATTTTTCTGCACAATATTTAAATTTTACGTGAAAAAATATTGAATGATACCACTTTAATTTCTAAATGGCGCTTCTAATTTAGCAAGAATCAATGCAATTGTCCCGACTTCTCTCCTTTTATTGTCTCAAACGCGTCGTAACACAATAGATTGAATATTTTAAATTATTCCCATTAAAATTTAAGCAACTACAAAATTTATCTCATAACATATATTTAAACTAATAATCATAATTCTTCGCATGATAAAATAGTCCAATTTATCATATTTTTCTTCAAATAGACATGGACTATGAGATGCAATTCAAATTGCATATCACAAGTTCAAATTCTAAACGTGTAGTTTTCTCGATTTTTCTTTTTAATTAGGTGAAAATAAAACCAAATAAATAAAAAACAAAACTTACATTTTCATTTAGAGAAAACATCTATCAATTAATAAACCAAGATTCTTGATTTACTAAATTTGTGGTCATGTAGTAATTCCTTTGTAATTAAAGTTTGACCAAAAAAAGAAGATAAAGTTATTCTTAATTAAGAATCACCAAATATTTTCTTAATTTAGAATTCATTAATTAGCTACACATTTGTGGCATGTACAAATTTGGTTACTACCTCTACTTTCTAACCAATTTATGGTAATTAGTTATCAATTTGTCCTTATCAACACGTCAACAATTTAATTATCAAAATCCAATAAAATCTTGACCATATTTATAGTAAATGATCCCCCTTTCCCCCCTATAAATTCTCTTGTACCATCTTTAAAATAATTCAAAAAATAAGAATAATTCAATTTCTTTGTTGTTGGGAAAATAGGAAAACATGTCTAAATTGTGCACTATTTTTGTTGTGGCATTTCTTCTTTGCTTCAATACTCTCACATTTGCTGTTCGTCCTGATTCTTTTACTGTGCTCGACCCCAAAATTCAGGTAAGATCTGTATAGATCTGTATGCACTCTATCCTTCCGAAATTAGATATGTTGTTGTTGTTGTACTGATATCGTATGTTGACAATATATATATATGTGTGTGAGAATGAAATTTCATTTATGTATATTGAGTGTGTAAATAATTTTTCACACCACCAACATATTTTGATTTGTTATACTAAGTAAATTTACTTTATTTCCTAGAGTTTACCAAATCAGTCCTACTATATGGATACATCGATTTGTATAATTGTTTTCAAATAAATTTGAAATTAAAGGTATGGTTGATTCTTTTTATGTGACGTGTAACGTTCAAACAGACATGTCTTCGATCTAATGACTTTGAATGTGACTTGTATTTTAAGATTTGATGGTTCGTGGGATTCTGTAAGTCACACCAAGTTGATTAATTGTTTTTATGGGATTGGGCAGGTTGCAAATGAAGGGAAAGTTGAAATTAAAGAAGCAAAATGTGAAGGAGTGGATGAAGAAGAGTGTTTGAAGAGGAGGACACTGGCTGCTCATCTTGATTATATTTATACTCAAACTATTAATAACAATCATCCATGAATTAATTAAGAACTTTTTATATGTTTTAAATTTTTAATCCCCTTCTGTTAGTATTAATTACTATGAAAGGGGTTGTAATGGCAGTTGGTAGTAATAATTAAAAAAATAAAAAATACTTCTGCCTAGTTTCTCTGTTATTTGGTGTCCTTATTTTATTTCTCCTCTTTTATTTTTTGGTGAGATATTAGTTTATTTTTTCATATAATAATATATCACAAGTTATGTTTCACACTTTTAAAGAATTTATACCCGCTTTGCTAATTCGATTGCTAAAGACAAATATAAAAAATCAGCCAATTTGAAAGACAAAAAGCTGAAAATAAGCCCGTTTGAAGAACAAAAGTGTTATTATTTCTGCTAATTATAGAGCAATAAGTCATATGATTTATTTATTTTTTAAAAAAAACTTAATTCTTTTAAATAATGTTGTAGCCTTTGACCAGATTCCTGATAAACACTTTTGAAATCTTGGTCAAACACAAATAATCATAAGAGGATTATCAGAATTCAAACTTATGATACTGTAATTAATACGAATTATGATATCTTGATTATCTTGATTATTTTTTTGTCACCTTGAAGACAATGAGCTGTCTACTATTTCAATAATTTAAAATGACAAGTCCAACCATTAATATTCTATATTAATGGTATGGTATCCTATCCATTAATATTCTATATTAATGATATATGGGTGGCAATCAGGTGGGTTGGGTCAAATTGAGGCGGATCATAATGGATTAAATTAACAATCAGGTCAAGATTCAATCCAACTAAAATTTGCTTGGGTCAAAATGTGTTGGGAAGAAATGGGTGAGGTAATAGGTTATATAATGGGTCAGATCCAACGTCCCAACTCAATTTTTACAATGCTTAATTGTTTTATTTTTTCTGTTAGTACCTGTAAAATTATTATTTTTCTTTATTATGACTATATAACATATCAAATTGAAGAAAAAAAAATTAAAAAATATGTTGACAAATTGCTCATGAGCCAATTTGGATTACATATCAACTCAATTTTTTATGGGCTGGGTTGAAAATGGGTTGAGCTAATGAATGGGCATTGAGCGGGCTAAACTTAAACGGATAGTGTGGGCTGTGTTTGATTTTGCCACCATTACCTCATCCCCATAGTATATATATAGATTGTATACAAATGATTTTAGATAAAAAAAAAATGCTAAGATAACGAACACAAGAAAATAGGCAAGAAATCCAGTTATTTTCTTGAAAAACATTTTCCTAATCTACATAATATATACCCTAAATCCAAAAAACTTAGCAGTTTGCATGAACTAGAATCTTTGGTCATGCACTTAATTTCCTACTGAAAAAGATTTTATTATGTTACTAATGTTCATGAGTGTGAAACTCACATAACTTTGTTGGAAACATCCAAAATTCCTTATCTAAGACTTTGAGGAGACCATTGTCTCCAGTCAAAAAGGTAGGTAGTTAAATAAATTTTAACATTTTGTTGTCCACATTCTTTTCATACTGTAACTGGTTAGTTTCAAGATTAGAAAAGGACAGCTAGTAAGTCCCTGATGAAACTGTCCCACATCAGACCGGGACAAGATCCCGAGACCCCTTATATGGGTTGGACAAATCTTATCCCACGAGCTAGCTTTTGAGACTGAATTAGGCCAAAATTTATTTAATAGTCTCATAAAAACTAGAGTCGGTTGAAACTAATGAACATAGGCACAAAATATTTAGCATAATTGTTTCGTGATGACAACACAACATTAAGAATACTGTTGACACCCAATTTTGGACCTCCACAATATAAATTAATCATCGAACTTCCTAAATTCTAAATGATTTGAAATAATTGGTTTTATAAAATTCAAAATAATTTTCAAATCATTTTAAGTAGTTCTGTCATTTTTATAAATTTCAAAATAATAAATATGATAGTTTCTATAATTACGTGTCTAATTAGTATATTTTGTGAATGGTCGAAAATTGTGTCAAAAGAATTTTAGTTTTATTTAAATATTTGGTTATTTAGTTTAAATTAATTAATAGCTTATATTTTAAGTTAATTAGTTTATAATTAAGTTAATTATTATATAATTATGTATAATTAGTATATATTATGAATATTGGAAAATCATCTCAAAGATTTTATTTCTTACTTAAATATTTTTATTAAATTAGTTTAGTTTAAATTATGGTTTTAACTTTGAGTAATTTAGTTTAGCTAAATTTATTATCTTATTCAATTGAAATTAGGAAGTTCGTTAATTGATTATATTAGTTCATCTCATTTAAATTTTAGCCAAATTCTTTACATAACGTTCTTAATACACTTGGCTATTGTATTTATAAATATACCCATTTCTATAATCCCAATTTCAACTCTTAAAATGTCAAATTTT